>OX155974.1:4770154-4837654 GCA_944548615.1 Micropterix aruncella | reverse complement strand
TGCAGATTATATATAATTTAACCAAAATTTCACAACGTGGTTTTGGCCCAGCAAGGCATCTGTATCCCGAATGGTGGTCTCATGGTGGTCCGATTTAAATCACAATCTTTCAACTCTTGCCATGACCAAATGATGGCTGCAAACCAATTTTAATCTCAATCTGATTAAGCGTTTGGGGGCTATCGTGGAGGAATAAACACAAACACATACATACATACATTAATCTGGAAACGGTCCTAATTATTTCTGGCGGGCCCACTATATATATTTCCATCTTGACCTCAAAAAAGTCTTTACAAAGAGGAATACACACAAACACATACAAACATTAATCTGGAAACGGTACTAATCATTTCTGGGGATTCCATCTTGATCTCGAAAAAGTCTTTAGCGCGTTTACAATACTATCCCTTCTCCTCGGTTGGTGGAGGGAGAAAGTTAAACTAACGTATTGCCAGGTTTTGAAAATAAATAACACCACGTAATAATGACATAGTTTCTAAATAATATTAATAATAAATCTACGTATACCTAAAAGGAAATATCGGGGAAAATATCACTTTTTGAGTAAAGTGTAGATAAAACGAAACTCTGATAATATTGCTCTATTTCGATAACCTTAAAATGAACTATGTATGTAAAATGAATCTTAAAATGTACTACTATTCTTACATCTAAACTTATCTAGATGACAAATTATAGCTAGGAGTTTTTAACTTAGTTTATTGTTTTGCAAAAAATCGCCATTAACTCGTTAGGTAAACAACCTAAATTTTATATTACGTAGGTATTCAATTATATCAATTAAGTATGTATAACCGAATTTACATTAGATCAAGTAACCACTGCCCGATTATAATATTTTAAACTAGCTTGATAACATAATATTTAGAGATTATAACTCTGAGGAAATACAAATAATTAAATGTAGGTAAGAGGAATTTTTTTAATTAAATCAGTAAAAATATGGTCCTTTATTACATGTTCATGAGTAATGGAAAATCGCTAAATAAAATTTAAAGACTCAATAAACAATGTAAGGAAAATATAAAATATATATACTTATATTAGAATTATACTACGTACTGGAGATTGCATTGTTCCATTTTATTTCTGAAAACTGTTTGCACTTCTTTCTGCTATCTACTGCCTGAGAATATTCGAACTTTTAATTGGATAATCAACAATGCTAGGAATTTCAGTATCCGGAGTAAAAAAATCCATAATTACAAAGAATCCAATGTTTCCAAAAAGGAAGATGCTCAGATATGGCGCGATATGCGGACTGTTGATTTTCCGTATTTCAAGATCTTGAAGTATGCTCTTTGAAAAGTCTACTGCCGCTGGTTGCTTTTCGCTTCTTTAATATTTTTCAAATAACATTTTTCAGATTTTTTGTGGCGTTCATAATTACTTTTACCACCAAATGCATGCTTGCACTTCGTACAAACAAATCGCCTAATTTTTCGGTGAATTACATTAATGTGCTGGATTAAGCTACTCTTTTCAGTGAAAGCTTTGTTGCATTCCGCGCAAGTGTATTTAAGTTTAAGATGAACTGAGTTTCTGTGACTCGTTAAGTGTCCTTGCGCTGAAAAGCTGCGAGTGCATTTGTCGCACGCGAATGGCTTCAATTTTCGGTGGACAGAATTGACATGTTGAGTTAAATGGGTTTGACGAAAGAACGTGCGTTTACATTCCTCACATTCATATTCTTTAATTTTTCGGTGGACTCCATCCATGTGTCCTTTGAATCTGATGTTATTTGGAAACTCTTTGTTACATAAATCACATGTGAATATATTCAACTGCAGGTGTGTGAAATTAACATGACTAGTTAAGGTGTCGCGATTAGAAAAGACTTTCTCACACTGCTGACATGCGTGCTTTAATTTGCAATGGACCGATTGGACGTGTACTTTTAAACCTCCTCTTTGTGCAAATGCTCTGTAGCACTCTTCACATTTATATTTCTTCAATTTCCTATGCACTCCGTCAACGTGATAAATTAGACCTTGTCTACTTCCAAATCCATGGTCACATTTGACACAAATAAACTTCTTCCCTGTTGGCTTAATACAGTCATTGCAAAATAACACAATTTCATTGTAATGCTTGACTGCTCCCATTGGCCCGCTTCTGTCTAGATCGCGATCGCATCCAACACACTGAGAGGTTAATTTATCAAACTTCGTTATCAACACTTTGACATCTTTCATCTGTTCAATATGCTCTTCTTGTTCCACCCCATCTGGTTCAACAGGGTCTCTTGGTTCGGGTTTTATTAAACAAACTGATTGTTCGGGTTTTATAAAACATACCACTTCCTCTTCAAAGTCAAGAACATTTTCTTCCGTGGAACAGTTTGCTTGTTCCTCGTCGTTTTCTATCTCCAATTTAATGTTCGCATTCATTTTTATGATTGCTTGTCTCTCTATACCAATTAACGAATATTAAAATATCGACATAATTAAATCAATGAAACGAACTTTGCAAAATGAAATGTCAACCATTTCATTTTGACGTTTGAGTCAAATAGAGTTTGATTACCTATAGACACATTATCGTACGTGAGATGAGCAGTAAAGAAACGTCGTACCATATTTAATATTTGTAAACTTAGTTATAAGTAAAATGCAAGATTGTATTATTTATACCACTGTATTTTTTTATTTCACAAATTTCTTTCAAAATATTTTTAAAAATCTGATTCTAATTTAGTTTATTTCTTGATATTTTAATGTTGCACTCCTCATTTTAAGTACCTATTGAGAATTTTTATTATAATTTTTGCATTTTTATTCTTTTGTGCATTAATGATCAAGCGATTATTATTTTTTTTAAATTACCTACCTATATACTAATAATAATTTCATTGACGAAATTATAAATGCCATTTTATAAACCCAGTGGGCCCGATTGCGTTTTTTGTGTACGATACCTGAAATTAGTTCAAGCGAACGAGATAGAGCGGGTGGTATAGGTTAGAACGGAATATGAAATGAACGATCGTCGTTTTGACTTTGGTGGATAGTTTTAATGCGAAGAAGTCACAACCGTTCATTTCTCTCCTGCAGAATAAGCAAAACATCCATTCTGTCGAATGTTAATGATTTACTAGTAGTAAATGAAATTAATGATTTTGTACAAGCCCCAGTCGTGTTCCACAAAAAGTCTCTTGCTGAAACCAACCAAAATGACGCTTGTCTAGGTAGAGTATATACGCTTTGCACTCCGCTGGTACAACTTCCCACCAGTCGTGCGTGACATTGTAGCCTCCTACACAACTGTCTGACTTTCCATGTTAAAACGCAAGAATGGACTACCCGCTCTATACCATATTCAATTGGACTAATTCAGGGCTGTTGCCTCTCCCCGAAGATTTTTAATATAGTTTTTAATATACTGCCGGAAAGCCTGACCCAGTTTGACAGGAAGTGGGGCTACCGTTTTAAAACAGACGGCCAATACACCTCGTCGTGCCTCGCTTTTGCCGACGACCTAACTTTCATCACCAGAAGCCCCAAGCAGCTTTCCCTGCTATTACAGAAAGTGGAGCTTTTCTGCGACTGGTCAGGCTGTATAAAAGTGAAGCCCTCCAAATGTTTTTGCCTTGGACTCGCCCGCATGGGCACAAAATTTACATCCTATGACCCCAAATTGGTCTATTAGGGCTCTTATATCTCCCTTATAGACCCAAACAATCATTTCAAATTCCTCGGCAGAAAAATCACCCATCAGGGAAAAGACGTCTCGGGCGATCATGTTATAGAGCATTTCAAAAGTTGCCTGGCGAAAATAGATGCCTTGCTAATTTCTGGCCCTCGTAAGGCCTGGATCTATGACAATTATCTAACGTCACATTTGTCATGGCCCTTTCTTATTTACGATTTTACCAAAACCCAACTGTCCCGTCTAGATGCGCTGGTGACAGCTAGTTTAAAATCCTGGCTGTCCTTAGCCAAACCAGCTGACCCCTCGACTCTCTTCAGGTCCAAACAAAATTTTGGGCTAGCGCTTAAACTGCCCTCTCTGCTCTACGCCAACTCCAGAATAACCAAAAATTCGATTCTGTGCAATTCCAAAGATCCGGCAATATCGAAGCACGTAATAAGTGGCCGTAGTGATTCAAATGATCTACAAGCCCGCGTAGACTTCCACAAAAAGTTTCTTACTGGAATCAGCCAGAATGACACTGGTCTGGGGTATGGCAGTATAACCACGAGCGACGTGGACTTGAAGAAGTCTCTTTTGCGGGGAGATTACGACAGCAAGAGTATGGCCCATGCTATTGGCCTTCAATGCCAGAATGATTGGACAACAATTGGGGACTTTTGCATTCCGCCTCCAATGCACTGGAAGGTAATGCTCTATGACTGGACGCCAGAGATGCTGAAATTTTATTTGAATGCCTTTCAGCATACACTTCCAGACCCCAGTAACCTCGCTCGTTGGAGCTTTGCCGAGGATAGTTCTTGTCCCCTCTGTAGCAATACCCCTTGCACAGCTAGACACATTCTAGCTGGCTGCAAGGTGGCCTTAGATCAAGGACGGTACACTTACCGCCATGACAAAGTTCTCGCTGTTATTCGCGAGGTAATTAGTCTCTCAGTGGCTCGTGCCAACAAGGGTTTGACAGTATCCTCCAAACCCCCAATACAGTTTGTGCGGGATGGCTCTAAAGGCAAAAAACATTTAAATACAAAACCTTTCTCAATAATCGAGAAAGCTACAGATTGGATTCTGGAGGTTGATTCGGTCTCTAAGCAGTATAAATTCCCTGAAAGTCTCGGATGCACAGCCCTCCGTCCAGATATAACTCTTTACTCTCTATCTCGGAAGGTGGCTCTTATTGTAGAATTAACTGTTCCATGGGAATCAAATATCCCAAAAGACCACGAGTACAAATTAAATAAATACCATGATCTTGCAAATACCGTAACCCGGAACGGCTTCACTGTTCACCTTCACGCGGTGGAAGTTGGCGCTCGTGGCCTGCCAGCTAAATCTCTATTTCACCTCTTTAAAGATCTTGGCCTTTCCAGAAAAATAATCAACTCTTTCTTAGAAAAATTATCTAAAACTGCGATTTGCGCATCTCAAATTCTATGGCTTCGAAGGGGGAGTGAATGGGTGGTAAGGTGAACGCTCACATGTGGCAAGACAGCTGTCCTAAACCTACCACAGCCGGTTCGTAAGTCCGGAATCCACTGCTCACCCCCCAGAAGTGTAAAAAAATAGTATTATGATGGGCCCGACTCCGGTCGGTGAATTCCATGGCAGCTCCGTTTGTATTTATTATTACAAATATGAGCAATGCGGACCAGAAATCACTGCTGTGATGAGCTTATATCAAATACATATAGCTTATCCTGCTGGCCTCCAATGTATGAATAAATAGAGAGTAGGTACTTTTGCATTCTCTTTAATGCATTGATCGAGTTATTTAGTCTGAGGTTATTTAAAAACAACTCAGAGAAACTGAACACATCACACCTTAAGCTTACTGACAAACATCAACCTATCTATATATCTGATCTACTAACACAAAAAGCAAAATATTTACTGATGATGTCAAAAAAGTTTGCCAAACAACACAATTTTACATTCTGTTGGACCAAACATGGTAAAATATTCCTAAAGCAGAGAGAAAATGCAAAAACGTATACTATTATTAACGAAGACTCATTCACCAAGATTTTGAGTTTTTTTCGTTGTAATAGCCAAAATTGTTAACCATTATCTTCTTACGACTGCTGCAATACAAAAATATGGTCTAATTATCTTTTTTTCAATAAATCTAATTAGGTTATTTATTATAAGAAGAGCAACTTTTCATAGTATATATTATTTAATATTACAGTTTCTATCATATATTTATGTATACTTTTATTATTTATACTCAACTTACTTAAATATATCCATTAATTTAGAAAATACTATTCGTTATCCGCCTTGTTTTATGATATCCTATAATTATATTTCTACATATAAACATGTGTATGATTTTATTTCGAGGAATTGCCTAATATTAATCTCCATAAATACTCAATTATTAAAAATGAAAATACCAATAATTAAGCTACAATTAGTGCAAATACTGCTCGATGGGTCGAAAATCAATTTATTCTATTTAAATTTAAATGGCTGATTTCATCGATTGCTTAGACGACTATGAAAGCATCCCTTGTAAAGTCTTTGATTCAGTTAATAATTGTAAAAAATACATTAAATCCGAGAAACATCTTAAAATAATATCACTTAATATTCGTAGCATTAGGAAAAATTTCGATGATTTTCTTCTTTTACTGCACCAACTTAACAATAAAGTGGATATCCTGATTCTTACCGAATGTTGGATCAGTGATTTCTATGTACCCAACATACTAAATGGATACAAATGTCACTACACAAAAAATGTTAGATTGCAAAATGACGGGGTTGTGGTCTACATAAAATCAGAAATTAGTGCTATAGTAACGGAAAAAATAATCGAGGACGCTAACTGCCTGCATATAATAATAAATAAAAACATTAATCTTTTTGCAATGTACAAGACGCCTAGCAAAACAAACATTTCTAACTTCTTAGAATCGCTAAACAATGTGCTGCAACAGTATTCCCATGATGGAAGCAGTGTAATAGTAGCCGGAGATACGAATATTAATATAATTAATAATCGGCATGCACAGTCTGAGGATTATCTCAACATGCTGGCCAAAATTGGAATGACAGCTGCAATCAACAAAGCTACAAGAGTAGATCGTTATCAATCCAGTTGTATTGATCATTTCATGGTCAGATCTAAACTACTAGTAAAATCATTTATCTTGACAACTTCAATCACAGACCATTACCTCACTGGACTCTGTATATCGAGAATCACAGTAAAATTTACCCATCCGATAGTCAGTAAGCCAGTCATAGATAACGTTAAGCTATTGGATTTAATTAAAAAATCAAACTGGTCTTCAGCACTAAATGCAAAAGAGGCAAACGTTGCAGCTAATAATCTCCTAAACATAATGACTCAATGTCTCAAAGACTCGTCTTCTAATAAGAAAGTCACAAAAAGGAAAGTACACACTAAACTCAAACCGTGGATTACGGAAGGCCTTCTATTTTGTATTAAAAAACGTGACAAGATTCATAAGCAAACAAAAGACAACCCAAATGATATACAACTTTACACATACTACAAAAAATATCGAAACATATGTACAAATATTATTTAAAATACTAAGGAAATATATTATAGCGATCAGATACGACAAGCTGGCGAAGATAAAAGAAAAATTTGGAAAAGCATTAACAATATGGCCTCAAGACAAAAAATTAAACCTACTTTTGAAAAACTATTAATAGGCAAGGATTTAAAACACATGGAAACTCATAAGAATGATATTGTAAATTATGGCAATGAATTCTTCACAACAGCAGGACAGAAGTTAGCAAAATCAATACTACGGGATTCCCAAACTACAGAAACAGTTTTGGCTAACTTAATTGATGTTACTCTAAAAAAAGATAAATGTTTTAAACTCCTACCTACAAACAAACTTGAAGTATCCAAGACAATCAATAAACTTAAAACGGGATGTTCACCGGGCATCGACGGTCTACCTGTAACTATTTTTAAGGAGGCATCTGATATTATTGCGGAGCCTCTGGCGCACGTAATAAACGTTAGTTTTGAATCAGGCCAGTTCCCCCGATGGCTTAAGTCTGCGAAAGTCATCCCAATCCATAAATCTGGCAATACCGAGGACATTGGGAATTACCGTCCAATCTCGCTGCTGAATATAGCTTCAAAGGTCATCGAAAAAATTGTTAAAAATAGGCTAACTGAATACCTTGAAGAAGTAGGATTTTTTTCACCAAACCAATTTGGCTTTAGACAAGGTCAGAGTACAAACGACGCCATAAATACCCTAAATCAATATATATCGGAAAATCTAGACAAATCAAAAAAGGTGACGGCGGTATTTCTGGACTTAGCTAAAGCCTTTGACACTGTTTCTCACGCCATACTAGTAAAAAAAACTAGAAATGATTGGAATTGAAGGACCTTCACTGTTGTGGTTCCAAAGTTACTTGGAGATGAGACCGCAAGTTATTTCCATAAATGGTCATCTAAGTACTGAACGCAGCACTGTTTATGGTGTACCCCAAGGCAGCGTACTGGGACCACTTCTATTCCTCATATATATCAATGACCTGTGCAATATTCGATTAGACGGCAGAATAATAACATTCGCCGATGACACAGTTTTATTAGCCGAGGCAGATACATGGCATCAAGTAATAAATAAATCACAAAACAACATAAATTTGGTTAAAAATTGGCTTGACAATAACCTCCTTACTCTCAATTCCTCTAAAACGAAATATATCAACTTCA
Organism: Micropterix aruncella; assembly: GCA_944548615.1. Classification (NCBI taxonomy): domain Eukaryota; kingdom Metazoa; phylum Arthropoda; class Insecta; order Lepidoptera; family Micropterigidae; genus Micropterix; species Micropterix aruncella. The sequence goes on along the minus strand of OX155974.1, from coordinate 4,829,253 downwards.
GTCTACGACACATCGACACAAGTTTACACTTACTAACAATTCATAAACCCACATGTGTAGGAGGGGTGTGCCTTGCCTGTGCCCTACACTTGAGAAAGTGAACGACATGAAGTATTTAAGAATCATTATTGATCCAAATCTAAATTGGTCAAATCAAGTAATGTCTATTACTGACAGAAGCAGGAAACTAGTTCACGTTTTCTGTGATCTCCGAAATATTTTACCAAAAAAAATTATTAGAATGGTATATATGGCCCTATGCCAAAGTTTGTGGATTTACGGCATAACTGCCTGGGGAACATGCACCAAAAAACTACTTGACACAGTACAGAAGGTTCAAAAGCTTCTGCTTCGCATTATTCACAAGAAGCCCAGGCGATACAAATCGGAGCTACTGTTTACTGAAGCTAAAGTCCTAAATATCCAACAACTTTTTGTGAAGAATATACTGCTTAATTTCCATAAAAACAAACACCTAAAACCTAGAAGCCAGCAAACGCGTAATACAAGAAATGCAGAAAAACAAAACTATCTAACTCCACATGTTAAAACGACGTTTGCTCAACGACAAATTTATTTTCTGGGACCTAAAATTTATAATTGTATTGATGAAAAGATCAAAAACATAAAGATAATAAGTACGTTTAAACAGAAAATCAATTCCTGGATATTAGAGTTGGGCCCATCAAAATTAAACGACGAATTACTGAACATTGCTGTTTGAAAGGTTATGCATGTATTTTTATGTATGTTTGTGTATACATATATATATATATATATATATATATATATATATATATATATATATATATATATATATATATATATATATATATATATATATATATATATATATATATATATATATATATATATATATATATATATATATATATATATATATATATATAGGTATATATATATATATATATATATATATATATATATATATATATATATATATATATATATATATATATATATATATATATATATATATATATATATATATATATATATATATATATATATATATATATATATATATATATATATATATATATATATATATATATATATATCATATGTATGTTTATGTTATTACATTATATTATATGTATGTTTATATATTTATGTATGTTTGTATATATTTATCTAATATATATATTTATAGATATTATAGCTAGTAAATATTTTGTTTAGTTATATGTAGTTACCTGATATGACGTGCTTATCATTGTCATTATACGTATTGTAATTAGCTCATCTAGATACAGGTCTTAGTTGACCTAGTTAGATGAGATTTAGGCAGGTGCCAAACACGATGTGACGGTTTCTCTGAACTGTTTATGTTTGATTCTTGAACTTGTTTGGTATAATTAGTCGTAACCATTGTAATTTTAATTCAACTTTAAAGTAGGTATTAAAGCTGCTTGCAAAACGTGCGTAAACAACTATATTAGGCCGAAATCACACTTACCTACCATTGCACGATGGGTTGAAACGTCACTTCGGCGAACTTAGGAATCAACTTTGTTTTTTTACTCTTTTCTTTTTAGCGATGGATATACCTTATTATTACTAACAATAGTCGGCCTATGTGTTTTTTTCCTAAACTTTGTACATTGGGCATAAAAAATATTTTCAGATTTTTTGTATGGGACAGATCTAAAAAAAATAATATCTGATTTGTCCTGATACATCCTGTCCCGGTTTTGAAGCGGGATGTATCAGGACAAAGCAAACATTCAGTTTTTTTTTATCCGTCCTATACAAAAAATCTGAAAATATTTTTATGCCCAAAGTATAGAGTTTAGGGAAAAACATATAGGTAGACTATTTTTAAAAATAATAAGGTATATCCATCGCCATAAATAAAACAGTAAAAACAAAGTTGATTCCTAATTCCGCCAAACTAGTGACATTTGCGTCGTATACGTCGCTTACGTGGGACTAGTGTGTCTGTACCCTTAGACAAGGAAATGTCGTACTACCAACGATATATTATTATTAGCTAGATATGCCTTCATGCACAACTAGAGCTGTCAACTACGACGCACGAACCCGTCACCTCAGAAAGTTTTAACTATACTGTTCGTTCTGTCTCCCGTGAGGCGAGCGCAGAAGACTTGGGACTAAAAACAATCCAGTCTAGCTACGCCATCTGCCCGTCAGAGGCCAACGCCTTACGGCAAGGCACCGGGAAAGGTACACAGCGGGCGACCTCGCCCTCTGATTACCAGTTTGGCAGGATATCTCCTTCTGGATTAATCTTCGGGATACTTCCTACCTACAGACTGGTTACAGGATCGAGATCGCTTGCGCGGTCCTCTCCCTTATGAAGCGGTGATACGGTGTCTACCTATTCTGTCGCGGATAACGGCATCCTTTCTCGGCTTATTCACCTGGGATCGGGTAGCCGAATAGTCGTTTCAAGAGCAGCTGCCATAAGGTTAACAACCACCCCCGCTCTATAGGAAACATTACTTTTCCCAGACTCCCCCGGCTGTTAGTCGAAGTGCACAATCGATTGGCTGACGCCGCATTGTGCGCAAACCGTCGAGGAGCGCCCGAAGGTTGACTCCTATGAGAGACTGGTACGCAGGCCAGCGTCCTACCCTGGCTCTCCTTTTGCGTGGAGGCTGCCGGATGGGTGTTGACCCTTAAGTATGACCGACCTGACCTGAACGAATGGGTCTTCGTGGCCAACTCCAACGGCGCCCATTGCTCCCCCTCAGATACAAATAAGTTGGCTCGACATATCCTTTTCTCGTAAATCATGTGACAGAGAGAGAGCAATAAATTCAGTCTATAATATATTCAGTCAAAATCTCATCTATACAATCATAATATATCACTACACATTACGCGTTTATTTTGCACTAATACAAGCGCGTACGTTGTCATTGCGCTACACAATACCCTGGCACATCGTTTTCAGCAAGCCAGGGCTGGCTCGCTATAGATAGGTATTTACAATATACCTATCTAAAATATACCTATAATATATTAAGATATTATCACTACATAATTTATGTCATGTATATAATAAATACTGATTTGTATACAGTATGAGTTTTAATTAACCGGTATCCTTGAAGGGGGTGGATCAGTACGAGCTAGTATAATAGTTTTAATAAAAAATTGTAGGAAAAAGAAAGGATTTTTTTATTTTTAAATTTCAGTGATTTATTTTATTGTAAAATAGTATAAAAAGCACTGAGCAGGATGCGCCATATAGCGCTAGGTAACATATCGCTAATATAGTTTATTAGCAATATTTTACCTACCGATAAATGGCCCAGCGCTGTCAAACGCTTGTCAAACTTTTATTTAACAGCCAAGTACTTCAAACTTTCAAATTAAACAAAAATATTTAAAAAATATATATTTTTTAATGGGCGGAGTGGCGACCATATGCGAATTTCGTTCGAAAGCACGATTTGCGGTAGACCTTAGAACTCGTGACGTCACTGACCTACATTTTAATTATAAATAACTATATATACGTATAAGCAACTAATATAATTTCAATTCAATTTTAATTCATAATTATGGTTTAAAGTTTTATTGTAAATTAGTTTTATTTATCGCGGTAAAAAGAACACTTGCTGGGTATTTTTCACGCACTTTGAAAGCGGATTTACCATTAATACGTGTACTTTATGATTTAAAATGTCTTAAAATATATAATACAAAATTTAGGTCACAAAGATTCGCAAAAAATGCCCGGTTTTCATGTATGGCATCTGCAATTTAAATTTAACCTTTATAAAACTATGAGCTGCTTACGTGAGGGCCTAGTGACTACTTTACACCTTTAATTCTTTGTAAATCAATTACTGCACTTCAATATGACTATAAACTGTTTAGGTACCATACGTGTACTTTATGACTTAAAATGTTTTGAAAAATATAATACAAAAATTCAGGTTATAAAGATTTGCAAAAATGACCGCTTTTCATATATGGCATCTGAAACTTAAATTTAACCTTTATAAAACTATGAGCTGCGTAAGTGAGGGCCTAGTGACTACTTTAAAGCTTTAATTCTTTGTAAATCAATTACTGCACTTCAATATGACTATAAGCTGTACAAGTGTGGGTCTTGTAAACAATAATAATAATAATAATAATAATTAAACGCTTTATTTGCTTTAACAAAACGGCGAGCTTATTGCCTAAAAGCAATATCTTACAGCTAACCTTAAGTTGTAAACCTTTGGTGGAGAAAGGGTAATGTATATTATTCTGCAACTCGATGTGGTAAGTAACCATACTGCGGGATCCCGGACTATAAGCCGCATTGGCGCAGCGAGTGGCGCAAGTGGGGTGGCGCGAGAGGGAGATCTAGCGCGGGGGGTAGATGTGGCGCGGAATCGGCGAGGAAGGGGGGATTAGTGCAGGAGGCAGAGGGGCGAAGGGGGTGGGGGGAGTGGTCTTGTTTACTTGCCTGGATAGTGTTGGTGTGACACAACGATTTTGTTGAAATAGGACAACATGTTCTTCGGGAGCTAATGGGAGGGGAGCTAATGGGCCCAGTGTAGTTGAGCCATTATGACCCGTGTGTTAGGGTTGGCCGAACTCACAGGTCATCCCATCCGGCAGCTTCAAAGCTTGGGTGGGGTTCCTGCGGGCCAGTTCCCCTGGGAATCGTAGTTCGGGTACTCCTGGACGGTTGGCGCACATCTTGAGGTGTCGACTACAACGGGCGAGCCCGTCACCACAGGAAGTTTTAACGATTAGTCGTTCTATCGACCTGCAGTGAGCGTAGATGACTTTGGACAAAACAATCCGACGTCTAGCTACGCCACAACCCGTAAGAGACCAACGCCTTACCGCGAGATAGCCAGGAATACTACCCGGCGGCTCGAGACACTCGCGCCCTTACTTCCAATTGTGACCAGATTTCTCCGGTCTCTCGATTGGTTCCGAGTTCGAGGTCGCTTGCGCGGTCCTCTCCCTTACGAAGCGGTGAAACGGTGTATACCGAATCTATCGCGGACCTCGGCGTCCTTTGTACGCAACCACCTCCGCTCTATAGGAAACAATACAGCTTCCAGACTCCCCCGACTGTTAGTCGGAGTGCACAATCGATTGGCTTACGCCGCACGGTGCGCAGACCGTCCAGGAGCGCCAGAGGTTTGATTCCCAGAGGAAACTGGTTCGCTGGCCAGAGTCCTACCCAGGTTCGCACCCCGTGCGTGGAGGCCGTCGGATGGGTGTTGACCCGTGAGTGTGACCGACCCTGAACACATGGGTCATCGTGGCCAACTCATCATGGGCCCTTTAGCTCCCGGTTGGCTCACAGTTCGGGATAGCCAATCGACTGTGCACTGCGACAGATAGCCGGGGGAGTCTGGAAACGGCTTTGTTTTCTATAAAGCGCGGGCGGCTGTTTACCTTGTGTCAGCCGCTCTTAAATAGACCGTTCGGCTACCCGATACCGGGTGAATAGCCGGGCAAAAGACGCCGTGGTCTGCGATAGATTCGGTAGACACCGACTCGCCGCTACACAAGAAAAAGACCGCGCAAGCGACCTCGAACATGTAGGCGTCAGGAGGCCAGATAAATGTGGCTGTAACTGAAAGCAACGGCGCGATTGTCGGCCCGCTAGATAAAAACCCGGTTTCTCGCGGTAAGGCGTTGCATTCCTACGAGCGATGGGCGTAACTAGACATTGGATTGTTTTCTTCCCAAGTCGATCGAATACCGTTAAAACTTCCTGAAGTGATGGGTAACCGACCCGAGCCCAGAGTGATGGCCGTTCTCACTTGTCGGGTGTCGGATCCGTTTCTTAATCGTTTGTCGCCGCATTCGTTCACACTATTCGGATATCGGATCCGATTTGGAGGCAATCGCTACTCTCCAGGAGGCGACTATGCGCGATGGACGTCGTCGAAGCTCTTCCCAACTAGCAAAGCAGTCTCACACTGTACACCTTGTATGATAGAGTTATAAAGGTCCTGTAGCAGATATAAGAATATCATTTGAATTAATTATGCATTTGAAAAGTAGCAAAATGATGATCTCATAGGTTTTTGCCAGAATCATTCGCATACCATTTTTAGCGACACATTACGTGACATACGTGACATTTTCATTGTACTCGATCTAGACATTAATCATGGGAACATATTTGTAAACCGTTCACACGCTAAATTTGTATATAAGCCCATACAATTGTCATTAAAAGAACACTTCGTCAGTACGCCGCCTTACGAGTAGATCATTATATACGGCATTATCATAAGTGAAGATCCGTATCGATACTGTATATCGCGAGAAGAAATAATAAACGAGTCAGAGGAACATATCTTTTACTCAACGATCAATATTGAAGAACCAACAACATTGGGGGAACTAATGACAACCTCAAAACCCAATAGTCCTACTAACGTTTTGGACCATGTCTTCGCTCTTATACAGTCACCAATAAGCCAGAATAGACTCAAAAACGTTTAGACTTATTTATTAGTTTTATATTATGTGCATATGAGACATAATAGCATTTTCCAAAAGTAATTACACTTAATAAAAAATGTGCTTCTATATCCACATTCTTTAAGCTCATTTAGTTTTAAAATATACTTAGGCAATGCTATTGTAGGGATGTTAGTTTTATATTAGCATTATGTAAGAGCACTTGAAAACGTACGTCTGTGATCTTATTCAAGACGATTGTAGGATCAACACAAATGGATAAGATTAATATAAGATAAACGTTCGTGTAATGGCATAAGGCAGAATAATACAAAGTGTGTGTTACATTATATCGATATTGGGAATAACCATTGTAAGACTAGGTTAATGATTCGGCCATAACGTATTTATTGTGCGGAGATTAGGGTTGACAGCTTATTTTATGTCGTCGTTATTAAAATGGAAAAATGTGAGAATTGGTGGCTACAGGCGAAACGTGAAAAATAACTGCTTAGAACTGATGAAACAGACATTTTCAGAGACATCATCTCTGCCAACTCAAAGTGGACAAGATAGCATTGAAGAAATCGTCGAATGTTCCACATGCATCGCTCGCGTACACTTCAATGTTAATGTTAGTGATTCAGAACATGCTGACATTGATTTAAGTGAAGACGAAACTTACACCGATGAAGAAAATAGCACAGATTATGAAAAAAACTATGAATTGATTACTGATGTTAAAAATGGGCACTTAAATTCAATGTATCACATGCAGCATTAAATGAATTATCCATAATTTTAAATAAGAGAGTAAAAGATGTTCTGTACAAGGACGCGCGAATACTACTTAAAACAAACAAAATCGGTTGTCTGTTACTGACGATAGTTGAACGTGACAACGTCATAAGAAAATACTGATGAAATGGTTGCATTTTTCAAAAGAAAATTTTAATTTTATATGTTTGATAGATATTTTGTATGGATATAGAGAAGGAGGTAAATGGAAATCACAATTGAATTGATCAAGTTACATTTATTTGTACGCATAAATACAATTATGTCAATTCTTTCAATTTCGGCTGTAAATAATTTTTTTGAAATCATAGCTACGCTCGATAATTATTTCGATCGAATAGTAAAGCCATTGGTTTTTTACTCATCGTGAAATAGTTCTGTTAACTTATTGTTATAGTTTTGTCAATTATAGCATAACCTACAATCGCTGCACTAGCGGACCGATGCTATTTATTTTAATGATGAAAGCACGAATATTCGACAAATATATCACTGAACATATATTTAATATCGAAAGAATCATTACCTTTATCGCCGCAATTATCGTTGCTATAAACAATTGACACCACATTCACTTTTCACTGCACTTCATACTTACTTGACGAAAACATGTAAATGTATTATTGTATAGCAGCTGTCCACGCGGACGCATCGCTCACTCGAGTAGGAGAGAGACAGATGTCGAACGCTGCCGAACGCGGAGGCCGATTGTGCCTCTTTGTCGCTCGTTCCGCGCTCTCGCTTGCACTTCAAGCCTTAAATGGAACGCCTCAGAGCGAGGTAACGCCGCATGGGTCATGTTTTTTCGTGCGTGCAGCCGGCTCCATCGAATTATAAGACGTTGTCACATCAAAAACATAGTGCAAATTGGTATTTCATCTATCAGAAAGAATCCACTTATTAATCTTATATACACAATTATTTAAATTGTTTATATAAGACTACATACGCGAATTCCCGAATGTACAGACATTTTTGAAAAAGTATTATCGCGTTTGCATGTACATGTGTTCTCTAGACAGCAATTTTTTAATTCGGTAAGAACCGACCTTGCGGTTTGAAATAAAAACGATGTTTAGATACAATCATATGATCGTGCGGTGCCGGTCGCAGATTCGAATCGACTGCATGCCGGCCAGGAGCGCGCGGAAAAGGCGGGTGAGGAGGGGGGAGGCGCCAATACCTAGTTGCTAATACCTAGTTTTTACAGTTTACACTGTTTACACAGATGTTAACTTAAAAGTTTTATTAAATGTATTCTAATCTTGTATATTGATAGTAATGGCCACACAAAATAAATATTGTGTATTTGTATTGTATTCAAGTATTAACTATATTGAAATGTTTAGGTTTATCTTTTAATGCATTATTATAATTGCTATGTCCATCCGCCACATATTTTGTACACAAAAGTATGTTTATTTTCCAAACCCATTTCAATTGCTTCACTAAACTGAAGAAGCAACCCTAATACAAATCCAACATGGCTTCGCCTTGGTATCCCCGAATGCTAAACGATTTTATAATAGCCATACAACTCGCTTGAAAAATGCTACTTTTTAGCAATGGCGACCTCCATACAAAATTTACAAATAAACTAGCTGACCCGTGCCCACTTCGTTGGGCGGTAAAACTTTTTACTTGTGATGAAATTATGAGTGTGGTTCGGTTAGTACTGAGTGCTATGATTTATTTCCTGTCTGCCAAAGGGTTATATTTTTACTGCATATGTATGTATGTATTTGCATGTCAATTTGACTATATTACCGTTATTTCTGAGTGTCTTCTTGTGAGTGTCTTATTTGTGAATGTCTTATCTCTTTAACCATTTATGCAGTAAGAGGGAAATTATATGCAGTAAAAGGGAAAAGTCTTTTGTTTTAAACACTTGAGACGATTAATTTACTTCTTTTGATATGAATTCATAATTGTTGATAATATGACCAATAAACATGGCCTAACGATTTAAACTATTTTTTTAATATAAAATACTTTTTATGACCTAAATATAAAAGTTAGACATATCCTGTCGCTGACTTTCTTGTAGGCATTATCAAGCTCTAAAACTTTTCTCTAGAACCTAATCATATATCTCTCATCGTTAAAGCAGCGTTAGTTTAAAACGTTTTCGTTCGACCGTTTTTTCTCCGACTTCCTTTGCAAATCCGTCTACCACGAAAAAGTCTTTTCATTTTTCGGCAATATATAGCGTATGACGCTCACAAATAACGTGGCTTTCTATTGGTAAAAGAATTTTTAAGTCAGTTCTGTAGATCCAGAGATTACTTCCTACAACCTCACATACTTTACCTCTTTATAATATTAGTATAGATGTTAAACGTAATCACAAACTATTCACATTTAACGAGGGGCATCAAAACTTAAACCAAAAGTAGGGTTTACTTTACCGTAAATAATAATTCCCCATGCAAAACCATAAATTATGACAATTATAATCCTCTCACATCAATTAGGACCAGTTCGATTGGCTTACGATCGAGTGCACAATCGATTGGTTAACGCCGCACGGTGCGCAGACCGTCTAGCAGCGCCAAAAGGTTGACTCCTAGAAGAAACTAGCCCTAAGGCCAGAGTCCTGCCCGGGCTCGCACTTCATGCGTGGAGGCCGCCGGATGGATGTCGACCCGTGAGTGTGACCAACCCTGAACAGAATGGGTCTTCGTGGCCAACTCAGCTAGGGCCCATTAGCTCCCCTAAGTATTCTGACACATTTAGGCCAGGAAAGTAAAATCGTGAACAAGAGAAATATAAAATGCAAACTTACAATGGGCTCGATTGCGTTTCTCTTGAACTAAAATCGGAAAATGGTTCATGTGAACGAGACAGAGCAGTACGTCAGAGCGGAATTAGAAATAAACGGATGTCTTTCCGCATTAAAACTACCCACCGACGATAAAGCAGCTAAATCTAACACCGCACGAAATGTATTCAGACCTATTCAGGCGGCTAAAAGTTCGTCAGGTAATTTTGGTCGGGAAAATCGACGATAGTTCATTTCATATTCCGCTCTAACGTGTGGCTTTGTCTCGTTCGGTTAAGCTAAGTTCCTATTTATATCACGAAGAAACGTAAACCTATTATAGGTAATATTAGATAATAAAACTATACTACCCACTGGATATCGCATATTTTTATTCAAATCTAATGTTTTTTACATTTATTAATATTAAAAAATCCTAAGGCATGTATTGTTGTTTTGACAAGAAAGTATTTTTCTTAGTAATTCGACATAGCCTTTGCATATCTATTTCAATCTATTTGTGTCCCTGATCATTATAAAACTACACTACTTGACTTTGATTATTTGTATGTAAGTAATATGTATAAATATAACATTACAGCCATGATGATAAATATAACATTACAGGTTTCAATTTATTAAATTCTTAGTTGTTGTGCAACATTGACAGGTAATTTCATCTCGAAATATTTTGTTCTTTACGTGTTGAAATGTTTTTACGAAGCCGCCACGACGACCGTCCAAGTAGATAGGTATTAGCTGGGCCGGATTATCCATTAGGCCAAGAAGGCACCGGCCTATGAGCCCCACGCCTTTTAGAGGCCCCGCGACAATGGATCGTTTCAATCATGATTTTTAATACTGTTTCTAATAGAAAAAATGTCGATGAACTGAAATTCTAATGAGGAAAGGTTTAATATTTTTTGTGATTCGACTAATAGTAAAAATGTTATAAATTATTGACAGCTGGCTTATTTATCTGCATGCTAAATTTTAGTCAGCACAATCGGATGAAGTGTTTGGGCCCGTCGCGCGATATCAAACACGCGACGCCGCAAAATTAAATATTTGATTTTCCCATACATTTGTATGGCAGATTTTAAATATTATTTGTGTCGCTTGCATAAGAGATATTCCAAACAAAATTTCAGTATGTGGTTTCGACTCAAAGTGGCATCTGTGTACCAAATGTCATGTCACTAAAGTCCAGTTTGAAGTATTACCAGTGCGCCCTCTGGTGGAACGATTGCAACCACGATCTTTTCAACTCTTACCATGACGAAATGAAGCCTGCATGCCAAATTCCAGTTCAATCGGATAAAGCATTTGAGCGCCATTGCGGAGGAATACACACATATAAACATACAGACAACTAGAGCTATTATCTACAACGGGCGAACCCGTTACCTCAGGAAGTTTTAATGATATTGTTCGTTTTGTCTCCTGTGAGATGAGAGCTGAAGACTTGGGACGAAAAAAATACGCCGTCTAGCTACGCCATCTGCCCCTCAGAGGCCAACGCCTTACGGCGAGGCACCGGGAAAGGTAACCAGCGGGCAGCCTCGCCCCCTGACTATCAGTTTGATATGTTATAAACGACTGGAATTAACCTTCAGGATACCTCCTACCTCCTGACATGATCGAGGTCGCTTGCGCAGATTCGGTGTCAACCAAATCTATAGCGGACCACGGCATCCTTTGCCCACGTATTCACCCGGGATCGGGTGGTTTCAAGAGCAGTTGCCATAAGTCCAACAACCAACCCCGATCTATAGGAAACATTACTGTTCCCAGACTCCCCCGGCTGTTACTCGGAGGACACAATCTATTGGCTGACGCCACACGGTGCGCAAACCGTCCAGGAGCGCCCGAAGGTTGACTCGTTATAGGAATGTGAAATGTTTATAGGAGGCCATCACGATAACCGTCTAAGTAAAGAGTAGGTATACAATAATACAAAGTTCATAATACTGCAGGATATTATCAAGCAGTATGCTCTTTCAAATATTTACTGCCAACCTTTGTTTTTCGCTCCTTTAATATTTTTCAAAGGGCATTTTGCAGAAGTCAAGCGATTTAGATATTCAATTTCACGTCCAAAACCACGCTTGTACTTTTTTTAAATTTCTACCTTTGTTTACTGAAACGAAAACAATAGTAAATAAAAATACGGTAAAAACATGACTTCGATGAAATCGCAATCTACGAAATTCTTATCATCTTACAATGTTTTGTTCATTTTGCAAACATTTTATGATGTAAGTCATTACATCTTTAAATGTTTTGTTCTTTAGGAATTGAAATGTTTATGCAGTAAAGCCGTAACGATGACTGTCGAATTATAGCCACAAGGGCCATAATAGCCACATGGGCCACATACCCCTCAGCGAAACTCTTTACAGAATATGGAGTACTTGATGTGAGGCAATTATTCATAAAACAATTAGGTACTCATTCAGTTTCACAGAATCAATTAAAAACACAAGGCAAGCTACTGGGTCAAATTATAATATTGCGATTGTAAAGTCCTCATTTGCCCAAAGGCATTTTGACATCCTTGCGCCAAGATTTTATAATAATTTAAATAAGAGTTATACGAATGCAAACAACTTAAATTCATTCAAAATACTTATAAAGAAGTACCTGCTTGAAAGGGGTCCAATGTATGCTGAGTCTCAATTGCTCTCGCTAATAATTTAAGTTGTTTTATTAAATTATGTATTACTAACTAATATCAAATCTCGTGTATATTATTTGCTATGTATGTGTAGGTATGTTGTGACGAACTAGTCGTCACGTATTTTAGGTTTATAATATACAAATTTTAAACTTCATATAACTACTCCCAAAACTGGTATTTCGAATAAACTCTCACTTGAGCCATTATCAATCGTACGATATAATACGGTAACATTGGTTTGTAAAAGACATCCCTAGTTCAACATCGACCGGAACGGCATCGTTTGCCAGTCGAATGAATTTCTTTTTTTAAGCTATTGCATAGCTTTTATCGCGGGCCTAGCCCAGCGCGGCGACCGAATGAAGAAATTTCTTAACGAAAATTAATGATTTTAGACTGATAATTAGGTCTAAACGAGTACTGCTTACGATTCGAAAAAAATATATGTTAAACAAGAACATTTTCCTAATATTCTTAGCTTTGCATATTTTAGATTTTGTTTAATCGAATAGTCAAAGAATAAAAGAATAATATCCGGTTTTCTTGCTTTATTGAATAACATTCGTGCGCGGCGCTCTATCGGAATTATTCCGAATCATTTGATTCCGCAGCCACATATGATTCGGAATAATTTCAACGTTTACCGATAGAGCGCAGTTATCTGATATCAGAAATAAATTGAATTAATACAGTATGACCGCGGCCACTGTTACGGTAGGATTCTGACATTGTGTTCCGAAAGAAGACGAAATAAATTACGTTATTAAAAAAACAAAATGGCCAGAACATCAAAATGTTTCCAACATAAACGCCGTATACTGAAGAAAAATAGATTATTAAGGTAAGTAACGTGTATTATTACGTGTATATTATTATCATTTCTTTGCTCTGACGTTCCTTGCCTGACGTCACATTGGGGTGACTAGACGAATATTCTTCGTGCAACAAGTTAACTAATTAAAAATTATAAAATAAAATACGTCATTTATTTCATAAACTGACGTGATTACTGTTAGATCAAACTTGAATATTGATTTTGAAAATCGATTTAGGGTCGATTTCAATATGAAACCTGCGGGTAAAAGTACCTACACATAAGTATAAGTTGAACCGTCGATTTGCTAAATTCATTCATAAAGCGACAAAATTTCATTCGTGATTTTCGCAGTATGACATAAATTATACTTTGGTTGGAGGAGGTTGTACCTATTTGTGGCAATAAGATCATTTTGTGGTTTTTAGCCAAAAATCTAGTAGTAATCATAATAATTCTACTTATAACATAGTTAAGCGCATATCTGACTCACTGACTGACTCTAACGCTGTAGGTAGACAGTCTTTTTTTTAAATTTGTCAGTTTTTAAACCTTCTTTTCTTTTCTAATTTCTACTACTTCTAATTTCGAACTTGGAATGTTATTTCGAATTTCGAACTTGAAATTGTACTTCGAATTTCAAACTTGAAAATTGTGCTTCGAATTTTGAACTTGACATTCTACTTCGAATTTCGAACTTGATATTCTACTTCGAATTTCGAACTTGAAATTCTACGTCGAATTTTGAACTTGACATTTTACTTCGAATTTCGAACTTGATATTTACTTCGAATTTCGAACTTGACATTCTACTTCGAATTTCGAACTTGACATTTTACTTCGAATTTCGAACTTGACATTCAACTTCAAATTTCGAACTTAATATTCATTCTACTTCAAATTTCGAACTTGACATTTTGACATTTGAAATTCGGAATTTCGATTAAATTTCGATAATATCGGAATTCGAATTAAAATTTCGAAATTTTGTATTGTGCTTTGAATTTCGAACTTGACATTCTACTTCTTTTTTCACAGGAAAAGACAAAAATTGGACAGTAATGAAGAGAATGTCGTGCAATGTAGAGCTGTTGAAAATATAGAAAATGTAACGCTACAAGAAAATCAATTTCACAGCCAACACTTCAAATTTATAAACAGCGTAATGAATGCATTACTCCCGAAGTCATTCTTAATTCTTAATTAGAATCAGAAAAAACTTAATTCCACTTTTTTATCTCTATAAAACATGTACTATATTCTGGGATTTTTCTTAACGATGAATATTTTAATGATTCTCTGAATATTTTTATGATTCTCTTAAGTTTTTACGGATCTTATATTAATAATGTATTATATTATAATATTCATATATTATTTTTACATTTTTACGATTTTGATAAAATTTATGCCGTATACATTTTTAGCTATCTATTATTTTATCTTATTTTTGATAATTTTAATGATGTATGTGATGACGAATCAATATTTAAAATATCTATTAGCATTTATTTATTTTTAGCAATGCGCCTAAGTTTTATGTCCTTAAGACTTATAATATTATTCGATCAATATATCTTTCATTTTGCCATTAATGTAATGATTTTTACCACAACGCATAACAATGGATCATGACATGAACTTTATTAGTAATATTGATAATGATAGGCATAATACTGCGGATATAAATATATGCAGGAGCATCCTTTCAGAAAAAAAGGCCATAAAATTCTTAGCTATGAATATTAGAAGTTTGAACAAAAATTACGATAGTCTAGTAATCTTCTTGCAACATCTCAATGTAGACATTGATGTAATTGGAAACTTGGAATGGTAAATTTTACAGTGAGAAGCATATTCCAGGCTATGAATCTTTTCATACCAACTTTAATCATACTCAAAATGATGGCATTGTTTTATTTATCAAAGAAAGCTTCAGCTTCTTATCGGTACAAGAAATAGCTTTCCCTGAAGCAAATTGCTTGCAAATAAACATAGATGAAGCCACAAGTCTACTTGCTATTTATCGAAGCCCATCTATAAATAATATCAACTTCTTCCTAGAAAGCCTTAATACACTTTTATGCGCTAATAGAAATTCTCAAAATCTGTATCTATGCGGTGACTTGAATATCTCTATAGCAGGAACTCTGCATCCACAATCTGAGGAATATCTAAACGTCCTAATGCTACATGGTCTCCGACCAGAGATAATTCATCCAACGCGCGAATATAACAATAGCAGCAGTTGCATAGATCACGTCATGGTTCGAACCAAAAACCTAATCTCGACCATTGTATACAAAAATTCAATTACAGATCACTATACAATCTTCTTTAAGTTGGCCGCTAAGGGAAGTAATAACGTTGTACATCCAAACAAGCAAATAAAGAAAATAATTAATTATGATAAAATAGTTTACGAATTCAGCCAATATGATTGGAATCAGTTATATCAGATTAGAGATGCTATCGACGCCTATAACTTATTTTTTTCCATCTTAAGTAACATTATACAGAAACATACAACATCGAAAACTGTAATTATAAAACATAAAAATAAAAAAATTACACCGTGGATTACTGATGGACTCCTCTTTTGTATTCACAGGCGTGATAAAATGCACGCAGCGTTAAGAAAAACACCGGACAATGCAATGCTGAGGCAGAAATACACTCGTTATCGAAATTTATGTAATAAAATTATTAAATTGACTAAGCAACAAATAACTGACTCAGCCGGGGACCCACGAAAAATCTGGATAAATATAAAAAAGCGGCGAATTATAAAAATAGAAAGGATGTAAATTTAAATAGTATTAAAATTGACAATCAAATTATTACAATGAAAGATAATCCTGAAAAGTTACTAAATTGTACCTACAAATAGTCACTTTTGTAATGTTGGCTCCAAATTAGCAGAAAAGTTTCGTGGGATAAATAGCTCTGTAATTACTGACCTAAGTAAATCTGAGAAGTTACCTGTGTCCATGTACCTAACGCCTACAAATAGAGACGAAGTTAAGAAAGTAATAGGCAGCCTTAAAAATAGGTCAGCGGTGGGGGATGATGGGGTCGGGACATGCGTATTTAAACTAGCTGAAACCTATCTCAGCCAGCCTATTGCTTTTATCATTAATGTGAGTTTTAAAAGCGGATTTTTTCCTGACAAATTAAAAATTGCCAAAGTAATTCCAATACATAAAGGGGGAGATAAGCAGGACCTCAATAACTATCGACCTATCTCCATTTTAAACACGATCTCCAAGATCTTCGAGAAAGTTGCAAAGGCGAGACTCTATAAATTTTTAATTGAAAATAAAATACTCTCAGACAATCAGTTCGGTTTTAGGGAAGGTTTAGGGACAACAGACGCTATAGCAGCCTTAACTGAATTTATAGTCAAAACGGTGGATAAAGGAGACAAGTGTCTAGGAGTTTTCCTTGACCTTGCAAAGGCTTTTGACTCCGTTCCTCATAATATATTATTATGCAAACTGAGCAGTGTAGGAATTAACTATACAAGTCTTAAATGGTTTGATAGTTACCTATCCAACAGGGTACAAAGTGTCACCATCCAGGGCCTCCAGAGTAAAAGCCAGTATCTCACGTATGGTGTGCCACAGGGTAGCGTTTTGGGACCCATTTTATTCCTCGTCTACATAAATGACCTATGTCAGTTACCAGTAGGTAAAATCATCACATATGCCGATGACACTGTTATACTATTCAAGGGTTCAAACTGGGATTACCATTTGAGAAAGCAAACGAGGGCATGGAAATTGTTAAAAATTGGCTAGGAAACTTTATGTTGACGCTTAATGTTGGCAAAACCAAATACATGCCATTTAGTATAACAACCAGAGGTCAACCCACTACTAATAAAACTATTGTAATACACGAGTGCGATAGCGTAGAGTCTTGTAACTGTCAGCCTATACAAAGAGAAATATCTTGGAAATATCTAGGCATCACTCTAGATTGCTTTCTCCGTTGGGATTCTCATATACATAACGTGGCTACGAAGGTGCGAATCCTTGGATATGTTTTCAAAGAACTGAGGAATATTCTGGATTCCAAAACACTAAAAACTGTTTATTATGCTTTATGTGAATCGCTTATTACTTACGGCATAATTGGATGGGGTGGATGTGGTAAAACCCTGCTAGAGCCATTGCAAGTTGCGCAGAAATTTATATTAAAAATTATTCTACGTAGACCATATCGCCATCCCACTAATGAACTTTATAAGGAAGCTAAAGTTCTTGACTGTAGGCAACTTTTTCTAAAAACTTCCCTTTTAAGGCTATTTTTGGACAGTAACTCAAATTTAGGAATAATTCAGAACCGGCGACCAACGAGACAAGTTTTAGAAAATAGCTCAATAATACCCAGAAGGAAAACATCATTTGGACAAAGACATTACTCTTTCATTGCGCCGAGATTTTACAATCTGATCAATATGGAAATAAAAATGAACTTGACATTCAGGGAATTCAAAAATAAACTAAAGAAATGGTTATCGAATCATAACAGACTAACCATACATCAAATGTTAGAAATAATAGTATAATAAAACTTAGGTGCACAAATTATTAACATATTTTTAAACATATATGTTAAGTATATTTTAACATTGAACTAACTACCAAAAATTATTTGACTTTGACAATGAAGTATACTTTTTAGACTAGGTAATTTTATATTAATAAATATTAATGACCGTTTCTTCCTTTTCTCACATATAACTTTATTTATTTTATTTAATCGAATTTTATATGATATTTATTGCAGATTAAATAATGGAATTGCATTTTATTTATTATATTATCTTTTAATAGTTTTTTATTATTATTTTTTTTTTATTTTATTCTGAAGACCACATTTTAGGGCAATTTAGTGTCATTAGCTTTTTACTAAAACTTGTATATTTGTAAGCAACCAAGCAATCAAGCAATCTTGATTGTAATATTGGAGTTCTGTCCACCCTAGAACGGGCTAGTCCCAGTTGGGTGACAGAAACAAATAAGCAAAAGGTTAAGGGTTTGCCATTCGGTTCCTGTTATTTTTATAAGCTAATCAATGTTTCATAGTAATTAATTCTTAAATAAATAAATAAATAAATAAATTCTATACTGGAACACAGGAATTCCTGGCGATGGTAATTGTCTATTCCACTCGCTCATAAGTGTTTTGCAACTTCAAATTGAGACTTGTGACTTGAGAAATCAGTTACGCCATTCACCCTATTTAAACTCCTGCCACAATCCGCAAGAAGCATATACCTAACATTCTATCAAGCACTAATGATTACGGAGATTTGGATTGTTTGTACTTATTTTCAAAAATGTACAATCAAAATGTTTGTGTAGGTACATTATTGTTTTTACAACATAACTACAACGAATCAAGACACTATCTTTTGCCATTTTAAAGCGAATGATACATAAAACTGGATTCATCTTCATCTTCGTGAACAACATTTCACACCTTTTTATGAAGTATCAGATTTATTGGAGACAATACAAGACGCTACCCAAAATGAAGCCCATGTTGATGCCAATATTCAACTATTGCGTGACAATTATAATGAAGATCCTACCGAAGATAACCATAACAATCATGAAAATGAAATTGAGATTGATAGAGAAAATCGAGTTGGTGAAAAAATTATGGATTTTATTGTTGATGGTACTATTCCAGTTTACACAAATTATCATAAACACAGTACAAGTCATATTGATTTTTATAAAGACTTTACGAGTAATTCATTTGGTCATTCTTGTATTATTTGCGACAGACTATGGTGGAAAAGAGACTTGAAAATGTCGACCAGTAAACATGAAAGTATTTTGAAAACAATACTGCAGATAATCTTAATTATATAGTTTTTAAGCTATTGCATAGCTTTTATCGCGGGCCTGGCCAGCGCGGCAACCGAATGAAGCAATTTCTTAACGAAAATTAATGATTTTAAACTGATAATTACGTCTAAACGAGTACTGCTTACGATTCGAAATAAATATATGTTAAACAAGAACATTTTCCTAATATTCTTAGGTTTGAATATTTTAGATTTTGTTTATATTACATAGTGTAATTAATTTGTGAAATTAGGTCTAACCGAACACAAAAACGACTACTACGCAAATACTATCTGGCGTATTACTATGAAACCTGCACCATTTTAAAGATAATTTAATTATCTATCTTTTTATCTACCATTTTTTCGAATAATCCGTTTTTTCGCTTAATCGAATAAACAAATCGTGCGCGGCGCTCTATCGGAAGACGTTTAAATTATTCCGAATCATTTGCTTCCGCAGCCGGAATAATTTCAACGTGTTCCGATAGAGCGCAGTTATCTGATATCAGAAAAAATAAAATAAAATAAATAAATAAATAATTATAATTGCATAAGTTGTTAAAAATGCTATGCAATAGCTTTACCGCGGCAGTCCCCGAGTGCCACACTTCTTTTTTTTTTCTCCGAGAGGATTTCGAGCGGGGCGGACGGGCAGAGGCCCTCCGCCCCAGCTATTCGCCAAGGCCCGCCGTCACGATCTGCTACCCGCTCCATCGTGCAAGCAAATCATAATTCATAAAGTCTGAATAATAACCAAATATATCTGTCGCCACAAGACGACATTAGAGCCAATGGGACTCGCGCCGCTCAGTTCCGGAAACCCTGTATCCCAGGACGTCGATAAAACCTTGCCAGGCGAGTCTCTCTCCCAGTAATTTTTTACGTAAATTATAATTTCTCTAAAGTCATCTCATTTTTATATTCAACGGATCGCCTCCTAAAGGCGACCGTCTCGTGCGAAGGCGATAACTATAAATCGTAGATTCGAGTTCGAGATTCAGCGAGTATTTTTCGTCCCGAAAACCACTAAAAATCGGAGTACTTATAACGAATAGTTTTTCGCGCACCCGAAGCGTCAGGTAGACCGCGCGCCACCCGCGCGGACACGCCTGGTTCGTTGAATAATTCCCCATAATGAACCCTTTTAATATATCTAGGGATATAAAAACTATCAGGCAACGTTCGGTAGCGGCATTTACAACAGACGTACCTCCCCCAGAAGGGAATCGTCATTTCACTCCATCCATTCCTACCTACCTAACAATTACCCGCAGGTCAGGATCCCAATTTTCCTCCTGAACGACCATTACAGCGAGTTCTGCAAATCCTCCACGTAATATAAATAAAATACTTTAGAATACTCATTTGTGAATATTTATTATCCGAATAAATATCATATATGCGCAGTACATCTTTCAGTCATAATAAAAGAACTCGGGATTCAAAGGCGGGGGCCCGTGGTCAATTCTGGTTAAAACAGAGGGATAAGATTCCACTGCTATCTGAGAGGATTAGGTACTCCTCCGGCTTAAGGCGGGCGGTAAAATCCGCCGCTATCTGAGATTGCTGCTGCCGCTGGGATGCTCCTGCAGTTCGGTAAGATAGGTAATAGGTTACCTATATATTTAAATTGATTTAGAAATCATTCCATAGTAAATTCAAGGTCGTCCATTCCCACGGGAAATCTCTCATTTCGGCGCGCGAGGCGAATCAGGGTATGACCCACGCCCAGCGCTGAGTCTAGCACGGTGCACCCTGGCCCAAAACCGCAAAACCAAAACCATGTAGTAAACAAACGGAACAGAGACAAAGCTTCTAACAAGTAGGTAAACATTTTGTACGCTCGTTAGAAGCTTTGCCTCTGTTCCATTTGTTTACTGATATGGTTTTGCGTCTCGCCTCGCGCCTCGCGCGAGAGTGTAAACGCCCAATGACAGTTCGATGATCGTTGTGTACGCAAAACGCGAAAATAGCCGGTTACATCACTGTAATGCCAGGATTAAATTGACCGCCTAGTGCTCAGACACAGCGGAGCTACGTAACGCTTATGTATCGTTTATAAATAAGCATCGTATGCGCTGTGTCCTAAGGAGATAAGTAGTGCGTAACTAAGACGGAGCTGAGACGTGTCCCAAGCAAATCTAATAAATAAGACTGTATATATATATATTTTAACCAAAATTTCACAACGTGGTTTTGGCCCAGCAAGGCATCTGTATCCCGAATGGTGGCCTCATGGTGGTCCGATTTAAATCACAATCTTTTAACTCTTGCCATGACCAAATGATGGCTACAAACCAAATTTAATCCTAATCTGATTAAGCGTTTGGGGGCTATCGTGGAGGAATACACACAAACACATACATACATTAATCTGGAACCGGTCCTAATTATTTCTGGGGGGCCCACTATATATATTTCCATCTTGATCTCAAAATAGTCTTTATAAAGAGGAATATATACAAACACATACAAACATTAACCCCTCAAATGTGAGGCGTCCCTTAAGCGATGCCTTGGCAAAATGTATACAAAATGTATATAAATTTATATAAATGTAAATATAAATGTAAATGTGCGCCGCTTTATAGTAATCCGCTCTATAGTAATGATATAGCTCTATAGTAAACCCCGCTCTATGTAAATGTAAATGTAAATGTAAATATAAATTTATATACATTTTGCCGTAGGCAACCCGAGCTAATCGCCATTCATTTGAGGGGTTAATCTGGAAACGGTGCTAATCATTTCTTGGGATTTCATCTTGATCTCGAAAAAGTCTTTAGCGCGTTTACAATACTATCCCTCCTCCTCGGTTGGTGGAGGGAGAAAGTTAAACTAACGTATTGCCAGGTTTTGAAAATAAATAACACCACGTAATAATGACATAGTTTCTAAATAATATTATTAATAAATCTACGTATACCTAAAAGGAAATATCGGGGAAAATAGTGGAGAGTCGGTTATATTGGACCGGTTTAAACGATATATTTTTTTTTACTGGTTAGGGTCCAGTTACACTTTTTAATAAATTTTTATATTAAAGACTACTTATTAATATATAAGAACAAGTAGTGTTCAAATGTTTCCAACCACATGAATCTATATATGAAATAAAAATATTGAAACGTGTGAAACGGTTCATATTCCCAGACTGGTTTGATAAATTGGACCATGGGGTCGGAAAATTGGACCTAGGAATTGGTCGGATCTTGTTTTTTTTTTGTAATCTATAAAACAATACATAAAATATAGTGAAAACAATTATGAAATAACACAACTTGTTAATATGCATTTTTATTAAGTGAAGTAAAAAGGACACTTTAAGTACAAAGAAGACCAATCTGTTAATTTTGAATACATTTCTCACAAATGTCTGGGTTGCTTAGGCATCTTTCTAGGTGCCATTTGTGGCACCTAACACATTTAACCCAGTCTTCTTTTGAACCCTTTTTATTAGAATAATCCCTAATCATAATAATTAGCAATGATAATTGATTCGGCATCCGAGTCACTGCTGCTATATTTCTTTGATTTTATGCTCCTCTTGCTAATTTGTTTGCTCTTGAAGTTTCCAATTTCGAAGTTCTCCTTGTTTTATTTTCGACCGACGCCTTCGTTTTCTTTCCAATTGCCTTTCCCTTTTTAGTTGTGTACGCTGGCTCTATTTGTGGTTTCTACCTCTGACACATTTGAATCGCTGCTTCCAGATCGTTTTTGTAAGGACTGGATGATAATTCAGCCGCTTTCTGAGCTCCACGTGACTTTTTCGTGGTTTCAGCCTTGGGAGTTGAAGATAGAGTTTCAATCGAAACTTTCAGGTGACTCGCTCTTGAGGTTGATGGGATTGCTTGGTCTGAATTTTCATTGGAGGTTGCCGGTACTACTTGAGCAGGAGTCTCACTGGTGCTTTAGATTGTTCCGAATCTTGTTTCTTGATTTTCGAGCATCAGAAGCTGCAAAATGATGGTCTTGGAACAGACGCCTGTCAATGGGCCAAACACCAGAAGACTTGAACCCATTTGTAGCATTACCAATTGTTACCGATATTTCGTAGCTCTCGATAATCAACTGAGCGACTTAAAATTGAGTGATTCCTTTTCCAACATTTGTGCGCAGCCACTTCGCTACTGGTTAGATGTAGGAGTTGCTCATTGATTTAAAAAAAGGAAAGTCTAACGGCTGCAGCCTGTGCGTAGTGTGTCCAGGAATTGTACCAAAATTACTCCCTTGTCTCGAGCGAGCGTCAATGCTTTTAATTTTTTGCTGTCTGTCGTATGGCCGCGAAGAAGGAGTACTAACTTGTTTTCTTTTGTCGATTTAACAATACCAATAAAACGTTTTAACCTCGTCACGATTAAGTCAGAATTAATGTACCAGTTGGAGCGCCCTGGCTGAGTAGGTCATATGTCATTATCATAGGCGGCACATACTGCACAGCTGCACTCACACAGGCTACCATGGTAGTATTTACGCCTCGCTCTCCACTCGTAAGGATCTAATTTGTTTCTTTCCCTTCTTGCCTATTACTTTTTGTGGTCCCTTTTGTACAGCAGAGAATCCACTTTCGTCGACATTAAAATCCTGGTCGCGCTCTGATTTTATTCTCATCAGTCTCATCAGTCTTTATCCAGTCGAAGAAATGGGAAACATTCTCTTCACTGAATCCTTTTGCTCGATTA
Source organism: Micropterix aruncella (assembly GCA_944548615.1). Lineage (NCBI taxonomy): Eukaryota > Metazoa > Arthropoda > Insecta > Lepidoptera > Micropterigidae > Micropterix > Micropterix aruncella. The sequence goes on along the minus strand of OX155974.1, from coordinate 4,805,229 downwards.
ATGGATGTAGCATCGGGCTGTCTGATTCTAATTTCATCACCGTTACGCATTTTGAAAGTGAAAAACCACGCCATTCCTGCCATTTGATTTGTAGCGCTGAAGTTATGAGGAATTGTGTTCTGCTGAGCTATTTGATAAGCCAATCTCCTTACGACTGTTATGCTCAATCCAAACATGCACTGTTTCAAAGTAAGAAGGTGGTTCACGAGATCTATTTCAACTGCGTCTGGGAAAACTGTCGGTCTTTCTTTGTGGATTATCGTAGAGTTAGCAAAGATATTTTTGCTATCCAGGTGCCTCTTTAACGTGGCTGTAGGTATTTTGTTCAGGCACACACATTTAATCCGATTTTGTCGTGGCGAAATGCAAATATTACACGTTTTAGATCTTCTTGCTTCCATTTGTAGTAGTTCTTGCTGTCAGCTATCTAAAACAAACCAAATTCGCATTGGAATATATTTATTTATTTTTGACGGACTAAGTCGGTAACTTGTACCAGTCCAATTTACCGAAGGATGGATATATTCGACCGGTCCAAATTACCGAACTGTCACAGGTTCAATTTACCCGACCGAGCGTTTTTACAAACAAACATTTATGACAAACATAACCTATACATATTAGGCTTAACTTTGTTTTAGCCTTAAAACTGAATATATTTCTTAGTTGATTACGATAAATTATTTTAAAAAGTCTTACCTTGTTTCCATACACAAACTTACGAACGCTCGACGAAATTGACAGTGAAGAAAAGAGATATGATTTTGCTGCCATAATTTCACGTCACTTTAACTTTGACAACTGACATTTCGGTCGCGGGCATTAAAGTTAGTTACGGATCTAAGTGTGTTGCCAGTTTACATACATGTGGCTTAATTTCGCGATTATCGCACAGGTCCAATTTAACAGTCGGTCCAATATACCCTACTCTCCCCTATCACTTTTTGCGTAAAGTGTAGATAAAATGAAACTCTGATAATATTGTTGAAAATGTTTTATTTCGATAACCTTAAAATGAACTATGTATATAAAATGAATCTTAAAATGTACTACTATTCCTACATCTTATCTAGATGACAAAATATAGCTAGGAATTTTTAACTTAGTTTATAGTTTTGCAAAAAATCGCCATTAAGTCGTTTGGTAAACAACCTAAATTTAATATTACGTAGGTATTTAATTATATCTAAAATTATTAAGTTTCAAGTGTCTTTATTGAAATTGTTTTTATTGATCTTCAATTCTGACACCTCGCCGCGCCGCGACAATATAAATTTATAAAACACTAGCGACCCGCCCCGGCTTCGCACGGGTGCAATGCTGATACTAAATACAGTACAGAAAAACTGTGAACGTTGTATACATAGCGGCCCGCTCTGGCTTCGCACGGGTATAAAATATATAGCTTATGTGATTAAAATCGATCCAGTAGTTTTGATTTATTCATTACTGCCCGTGGCCCGCACGCGTTAAATTTGGAGTAAAACAATCCCCCTTTCCCTATATCATGAAGATTTCCTGCTATCTTTGGAATATCTAAATTCATACACTACATTTTTACTTATTTACTTTTTACATTTTTAACTATTTATTTTATTTTTACAACATATTACAGAATGTCTTTATAAACAACGTTCACAGCTTTCTTGTCATTAGACAATACAAACATGTTTTCTCTGGAGGTCACTCTTGAAAGAGCGACATACAGTTGTCCATGTGAAAAACAGTCAACGCTCAAATCTAAGCCTGCAACGTTGAAGGTTTGACCCTGCGTTTTATTAATGGTCATTGCAAAAGATGTCTTTACCGGAAACTGTAAAGGTTTAAATTGGAAGGGTAAATCCGATGGTATCAGAGGGATTCGGGGAATCAATACATCTTCTCCGGTACCACATCCTGTGAGTATTGTGCACTCTATTATGAAAGTTTTCAATGATTTTACCAGCAAACGCGTGCCATTGCAAAGTTTAGGTGGATTCAGGTTTCTTAATAAAATAACAGGACAACCTACTTTCAACACCATTTTGTGAGGAGGGAGTCCAGACGGGTTCAAAGAGTTTAGAAATTCTGTAGGAAAATGAACAGCTTCTTCCAAATCGAGAATAGTATCGACCGAGTAGTATATTTTCGTCGGCGCATCAATCTTTGAAAGAATCAAGTTATTTACTTTATCTAATTGTTCGTTAGTTGGTGACAGAATCGCTCTTTCTTTAAACCAAGATATTGTCTTATAACTTATGTTATCAATGTCAGGATAGACATTGTTGACTAACTCTTGGATGTTGTCTATCAAAACGCAAAGGTTTTCTAGGTCAATCCTGCCCTCACTTTGTGTTAACTCTCCATTGCCAACTTTTAGCAGCATCTCTGGAAATAGCCTGTTCTCACGTGAAGATGACGAAACCCTCATATTAGTTTTAAGCTTTAATTTATTGACATGTGGCCAAAGGTTGGATCTTTTTAGGCAAGCATTTATTTCGTCAGCATTTCCCTTCATTGTTATCAATTGTTGATAGTAATGCAGTGAATACTTTTTTCTGATCGATGTTTAATCGTGGCTCATCTTGAGCTATATTTTGTAAAAGTCTCGTTTGATCGTATGATGTTTCTCTTGTTTATTCGGCACTGTTAGTTAAATCTGAGTTAGTAGTATTAGCTGGCATCGGCAGCCCAAAATCCTTGATCGATTTACCCGAAAGTAATTGCACTACTTTGTTCAATTCCAATAATGCTTCGTCAAATATGTTTTGATCATATTGTACATCATCTGAGTTTAACTCTCGCCGTCGCCGAATCAGAATATCACTGGTCATATTTTCTTGAAATTTATTCCATAGATTAACAGAATCAGTTACTTGACAAAACACTACTATGACGGCAAATAAATATCTTAATGATGTAGCTGAACTACAAACAGCTGCTTCTGATAATGTGTTTTCCCAGTGAGAATCGTCTTCCAAGAGCCCCATAGCTTTGCATGCTGCTTGATAAGTATTGTAAACAACACCTTGTACAGTTCTTAGGTGTGCAAAGGATGTCGGGCCTTTTACAATATGCAATAACATTCTCAGATAAAAGCATTCGCTGTTGTTGGGATGAACCACGTAGACTCTGCCAAGAACATCCGTTTTTTTTACTCCGGGGAAACCATCAACCGCAGTAGGTACCTTGTTTTCGCCGTTGAAAAGTTTTAGAACTCTGGTTCCATGTATAGTAACCTGGAACTCTGTCATACGTCAGTGTTTTCGAGAAATCATCTTGAGCACATAACTTGAAGAATGCTGTCAATGTTGTATCCCCCGGGTTATTAACAACTTCTTGTATATTGTTCTCTGTGAAATATACTCTTTGTCCATTTTCTAAATGAACTGCAAGGTGGACAATTGTGGGAGCCCGGTCGTGCACTTCGAATGATAAAATCCTCCATACAGCTTCAGAGCTGCAGATGTAACGTCCAGACTGATATTTTTCCACTTCATTTGGTGATTGTATGCTGAAAGTGGCTTGATCACTGCCTTTATTAATGTACTTAGTAACATATTGAATTGACTTTATTGAATTGCACAACTCTACGTTGATGTGGGCATCAAAAATTTTCGAAAGGAGCGGATTATAGGGAACGATCCATCGGTTATCAATATCATGGTTTCGGACGGTAGCATTTTGCCCACCCTGTTCTGGCGATCGTCGACGATATTTGGGATATCCGTCATCGCTAGTACTTGTTTGAGTTTGGAACGACTTCGGAAATTTTTTGCTGCATTTAGAATCTCGCATACATGGAGAATTCGGGTTTAAAGTCCCGCAAGGGCCGTGTACCATATGTTTCTTTACGATTTCGTACAGGATAGGATCTTCATCTTTATCCGGTAATTCAGCTGAAATAACCCTGTCAATTTGGTTTGGTCTAATTTTGTTCACTAACCACACCAACAGGTGTACATGTGGCAAGCCACGTTTCTGCCATTCTATTGTGTACCTACATATGACAGCGCGGCGGACCGAATATATGAGACTTGTTAATGAGGTGCAGGAGTTTCTGTACTTTTAAATGGAAGACTCTGTTAACTATATCGTATCTGTCTTGTGGAGTTAAATTGGTGTTAATATTTTCTTTGATTTCCGGCCAATTTGGGTTACATGTTGCAGTTATAAATAAATCAGGTTTGCCGTAATTTCTTACGTAAGTCATGGCGTCTTGCGATTTTTCGTGTAAATATCGAGGTCCACCTGCGAATGATGAAGGTAGTATAACCAACTGCCCAATGCCGTTGCGGTGTTCATTCCCCTGTAAAGCATCCTGAAGATGAACGTAATTTTCAGCTCTCAATTTAGTTTGATTATTACGGATGTAGGCCAATCTCTCAGATTCAATTTTCGCATATTGATCTACCAAGTATTGGTTTGTTAACATTCCATATCTAAGCAAAGTATTGAAATTGTTACGTCTTGTCATTATACGGTAGCAATAGTAGTTCATACATGACACTGTTTTACTCAGAGGTGTACCACCGATTGGGTCAACTTGAGAAATATTAATGGCATAACCATTTTCTCCACGACATAGCATCAAAGGATATTGTAAGCTGTCATAAGATCTGTGTAACTCTGAAATTTTTTGCAAATTATCATCACGACTATGCAATACAATATCTCTTTTGTCAAATTGCTGTCCAGCTATCACCACTGCTACTTCACTCGTGGAAGGCGCATTGTATCGTCCTCTGTGTTCTCCAACAGGAACTTTATTTGCATGGATTACAACATTAAAGTCAGGAGTATCTGCTGGAACACTCTCAATCGCAGTTTTGAAAGACTGTATGTAGCAATTATGAGAATGTAACATATCTTGGAGAGATCTAATCAAATCTCTATCAATTGGCTGTGCAACACTTGTACACCGCGTAGATGCTTGTGTATCTGGATCTGCAATAAAATATATTTGCAGAAATTTGTGATCATCGGGTCGAAGTGGTAGCAAGCTCCCAGCTAAGTGGTACACTTGCCCTTGAATTTTAAATGTAGGCATGAACCCACGCTCAACGACTTGCTTACTCTTAAAAGAAATCATTTGAAATGCGTTATTATAACGGCATATATTGCGCATGAATTGCTTGGATTTCTGATGATCACCCGTAAGAAGAGAGTGAAGTGGTTCAGGTGGAGGGAGAACTTCTTCTAATTTGACTTTTCCTTGTAAGCAACACATGCCTTTCGATTCGTCCTTGAATTTCAATGCCAAGCAATGTTCACACACTACTGACATAGTACCTATTGATACTATACGATCGTCCTTGTAAGAAATCGAAGGATCGTAATTCATGGCAGAATTTTCTTTATTCACCCATGAATTAGTAACTCGTGCTGATGATTCTCTGGCTCTCTGTATTCGATGTCTTTCCCTATCTCGGCTGCGGTAAACCTCACGCTCTACTGAAGATTCTCTCTCTCTCTCTCAGCTCTATATCTATCCCGAAGGTGACTGAGGCGAGCCTCACGCTCTACTGACGATTCTCTGTCCCTCTGAACCGTATGCCTATCTCGATCCCGGCTGCGGCGAATCTCACGCTCTACTGAAGATTCTCTCTCTCTCTCAGCTCTATATCTATCCCGAGCCTGACTGAGGCGAGCCTCACGTCCATCCATCTTCCTATCTTGTAGAAAAAATAAGGTTATAAACAGTCAAAATATAATTATCGGTGCAAACACAGTAGCCAATATTAAAAGCCATAAATTTCTGGGTTTAGTTTTAGATGAAAATTTAAGGTGGAATGCTCACGGAGAGGAATTAAGCGACAGACTATCCAGCGCCTGTTTCTTACTAAGGCAAATAAGGAAACTAATCAGTGTTAAACACACCAAAATAATATACTTTGCCTATTTCGAGTCAATTCTTCGTTACGGGATTCCCTTCTGGACACAGTGTACAGTAGTTTTAAGGCAACATATTTTCTCTCTTCAAAAACGAGCCATAAGAATATTGCTAAACCTTAAACATAATGAATCATGTCGTGGTCACTTCAAAAATCTCAGTATTCTAACGCTACCATCACTATACATATTTGAATGCATAAAATTAATATTAAAAAACATAGGAAAAATGAAGACCCAAAAACAAATTCACTCGCATTTCACCAGATGTAGGCACAATTTAGCATTACCCCGTCCATCTCTGGAATTACTCAAAAGGGATCCAAATTACGTTGGAATGGCGTGTTACAATAAACTGCCTGAGAATATCAAAAGTATATGTAGAAACGGAAATATCACCCAATTTAAATCGAAATTAAAAGGCTACCTTATTGCGAGAGAATTATATAATATTAACGAATTATAATTAGATTACTGACAATTTCCATCTCGATTTTTTTTATTTTTTTTTATTTAACTTGACATTTGTACCATTTTATTGATTATTATATTATTACTATTATTTTTAATTGTCTCCCATAATCAATTATAATTCTTACTTACAGGACCATTTAATTTTAATATTATAATTTCATGACTATCTGTAGTTATAAATATCTAATATAACTCAATTATGTGGTGAGTCTCTAATGAAATATTTAGTATACATTTTAAAGTTATTTTAACATTAAGCGGCTATATAAAATGTCTAAACAACTATGTAAAGTTTTTTTGAAGACAATAAATGCGATTTGATTTGATTTGATTTGACGTTCCGTTGACGATTCTTCATCTCTTGCTGAACGTACTCTTCTGGCATTCACTGTACTACGACCTATGTTCGAACGACGACGTCTTCCAGACATGACTTTATAATTTCTGTACAAAATTTACTCAGTTCTATATGTATGATTACCTATGCACAAATTGCCATATTATTAGTATGTGCCGCAGTAAAAAATATCTAAATTCTTACCATTTAGAAACAAAAGATAATCAGCAATCATAAAAAACAAAAGATACCTATTCTATTCAGTTCTTTTTTTTTTACTGAAATACCTCAACTTAAACAACGATTTTAATTATAAAAAATAATTTGCTATTCGTGCGACTAAAAACAAAAGATAATCAACAATCATCAACAACAAAAGATACCTATCCTATTAAGTACTGTTTCTGAACTTACATATCTCACCTTAAATCACGATTTTTGAAAATAATTTCCCTAATATTAAATTGATCTAACTGTAAATTTTAATCAAGATCTTAATAGAAAATTGCAATCCATAAATTATGGTTTTATTTAATCTAATCTTATCTCACCTTATGTAGGTACTTATAATTGCTATAAGTGCGATTTAAAAATTAACCTTAGAATCACAATTATTTATCGTAACTTACTTATAATTACTGATACGTTGTCGCGCTGAAAAGCACGTTTTTATTACCTAAGTATTGTTATTTTCCTCGCTGGAGAGCTCCGATATAATAAACGCATCCGATCGCTGCTAAATTCAAAGTGCTATAGGAAAACCGCGGCCTCAGACGCGCTATTTATAGGCACGCTCTTGCCGCACCGGGCGGCCGGCCGGTACCGTCGCAAACGCTACGTCCCGCAATTTTTAAATCTGTAATATCTTCGAAAATATTCACTTAAATGATACGGTGTAAAGGGCCATATAGATCTATATTAAACGAACAATGTATTCAAGGTATTTAATTGGTTAAGGATTAATGCTGTATTGGTTAAAATCGCTTCGAAAATTAGCCATTATTTGTCGTAAAAAGTGAATGACAAAAAAAAGTTATTGTGGGTTATCCATAAGAGATAGACATATACCATCAAGGACTTTTCTGTAGACCTTTTCAATGTGTACAATACTTAGTACATTATTTTGATAAAACTCGTAGGGTTCAGCCTGCGTTTGCAATGTAAGCGGAAAAAATGTAATTATTTACGACATCACATTAGAAACCTCAAAAATAGCAGTACTTCTCCACTATTTAATGGATGTATTTATACATATAAACCTTCCTCTTGAATCACTCTATCTATTAAAAAAAACCGCATCAAAATCCGTTGCGTAGTTTCAAAGATTTAAGCATACAAAGGGACATAGGGACAGAGAAAGCGACTTTGTTTTATACTATGTAGTGATATACAAAAAAATGATTAAGTACCTATATCCGAATTTACATTAGATCAAGTAACCACTGCCCGATTATAATATTGTAAACTAGCTTGACCCGCTAGGCACTTAACATCCCTTTCGGGATATGTATGGCGGCCGCCTAAAATCCAAAACATCCCATACGGGATATCGCGCTCGTCGCTGCGAAAAATGCAATTTACGATTCGAAACGTCGTACTTTATGCTTTCTGACGGCTGAAATACATGGCCGAATAATCTTTAATCCGGCGGCCAGCGGCGATAATATCGATCGGCTAATTAAAAAGTCAGCATAAACGTCAGACGGCAGTGTCGATCGGCCAGCGCGCGGCGGCCGCGTAGTTCCGCGAAATGTTTGTTTTGTACAGTGTTTTGTGGATATAAGTGCAGTGTTTACGGGATAAAAGTGAGTAATTTCCATTTTTAAGTAGTTTAGGCATAATTATTACTCAATTGAAAGAGTCCATTTGCTGTTTTTCACGAATTTTCAAAGAAAACACTTTGGCAACAACAAACGGCTCGCGAAAAAATGGTTGTTATTATTTTGTAATGTTTATGAAATATCCTGATATATTGCGAAATATGACGTAATATCGCTTTAATTTACTAGCAAAATAAGTATTGTTTCATTTACATCCTAAGTTATCACATAATTAGGCGTATTTTGAAAATTATATCTTGTTTTGTAAATTGAATCGCGCAAAGAAACTTCTTTTGATAATTACTATGAGAGAATAAAGTGCGATTTTCCATAGTTTTTCGATGAAATGTAACTCTTTGGAGTATAGTAATTAGTTATTAGACATATAATAAGTCTATGATAAGACAATATAATAGAAAAAATCTTACGAATTTTATATTATGGGCATTCAAAGTTTATTATTAAGTTCGGACGCGGAAACTCTCTAAACTTTAGATTTTTCTATAATATCAGACAAAGCTCAAAGTTCTGGTGTGATTTCTAAGAAGTGTGATGTAGTAATAAAGTTATTTTGAAAGAATTTCATATAAAAAAATACCATAAGTAGTCACAAATTAAAAATTAAAAAATTTTTTTTTTACGAGAATACATAAAATTTTTCTTGGCTGAATAAATAAATATTTTTGTATGCAAATAAGTAAAAAAAAAATATCGTTTTGGTAAAGCATTTAATAAAGAACATAACTGTATTTACAATTTTTGCATATTTTACGTATTTTGTGACAAAAAAATCGAAATGATTTTATAGGCGAGTTTTTTCAGTTTGCCAATTTTGTAATATTTATTCATTATTATCTTAATTGTTTTACGAGATAAAGTTATAATGTTTTATATGTCAAATTTCAATGCGATCATTTTTCTCTTTATCTTTTTTAAATCCGTTTAGTGGTTTAAAAGTTATGATCGTTTTTCTCAAGGCCGTTGACTCGCGTCGATTTTTTGCGCGAATGTGTCGCGCGCAAAAGTGATAGGTGAGTTTTTACCTCGCAACGTGAGGGGTTGATAACATAATATTTAGAGATTATAATTCTGAGGAAATACAAATACTTAATTAAATGTAGGTAAAAGGAAATTTTTTAATTAAATCAGTAAAAATATTGTCCTTTATTACAAGTTCATGAGTAATGGAAAATCGCCAAATAAAATTTAAAGACTCAATAAACAATGTAAGAAAAATATAAAATATATATACATACTTATATTATAATATTAGATATTACAATTATATTACGCAAACTTTTAATTGGATAATCAACAATGCTAGGAATTTCAGTATCCGGAGTAAAAAAATCCATAATTACAACTAAGAATCCAATGTTTCCAAAAAGGAAGATGCTCAGATATGGTGCGAAATGCGGACTGTTGATTTTCGGTATTTCAAGATCCTGAAGAATGCACTTTCATAAGTCTACTGCCGCCGGTTGCTTTTTGTTTCTTTAATGTTTTTCAAATAACATTTTTCAGATTTTTGTGGCGTTCATAATCAGTTTTACCACCAAATTACCACCACCATTAATTTTTCAGTGAATTACATTAATGTGTTGGATTAAGCTATTCTTTAGTGTGAAAGCTTTGTTGCATTCCGCGCAAGTGTATTTAAGTTTAGGATGAACTGAGTTTCTGTGTATCGTTAAGTTTCCTTGCCTTGAAAAGCAGCGAGTGCATTTGTCGCACGCGAATGGCTTCAATTTTCGGTGGACAGAATTGACATGTATAGTTAAATCTGTTTGAAGAAAGAACGCGCATTTACATTCCTCACTTCATATTCTTTAATTTTTCGATGGACTCCATCGATGTGTTGTTTGAATTGGCTGTGACTTGGAAATGCTTTGTTACATAAATCACATGTGAATATATTCAACTGCAGGTGGGTGAAATTAACATGTGTTAATAAGCTGTTGCGATTAGAAAAGACTTTCTCACACTGCTGACACGCATGCTTTAGTTTGCGATGGACCGATTGGACGTGTATTTTCAAACCTCCTCTCCGTGTAAATGCTCCGTAGCACTCTTCACATTTATATTTCTTCAATTTCCTATGCACTCCGTCAACGTGATCAATTAGACCTTGTCTACTTCCAAATCCATGGTCACATTTGACACAAATAAACTTCTTCCCTCTTGGCCTAATACAGTCATTGCAAAATAGCACAATTTCATTGTAATTCTTGACTGCTCCCATTGGCCCGCTTCTGTCTAGATCGCGATCGCACCCAACACATGTGAATTTATCAAACTTCGTTATCAACACTTTGACATCTTTCATCTGTTCAATATGCTCTTCTTGTTCCACCCGATCTGGTTCATCAGGGTCTCTTGGTTCGGGTTTTATAAAACAAACTGATTGTTCGGGTTTTATAAAACATACCACTACCTCTTCGAAGTCAAGAACATTTTCTTCCGTAGAACAGCTTGGTTGTTCCTCGTCGTTTTCTATCTCCAATTTAATGTTCGCATTCATTTTTATGATTGCTTGTCTCTCTATACCAATTAACGAATATTAAAATATCGACATAATTAAATCAATGAAACGAACTTTGCAAAATGAAATGTCAACCATTTCATTTTGACGTTTGAGTCAAATAGAGTTTGATTACCTATAGACACATTATCGTACGTGAGATGAGCACTAAAGAAACGTCGTACCATATTTAATGTTTGTAAATATAGTTATTAGTAAAATGCAAGATTGTATTATTTATACCACTGTATTTTTTTCATTTCACAAATTTCTTTCAAAATATTTTAAAAAATCTGATTCTAATTTAGTTTATTTGTTGAAATTTTAATGTTGCACTCCTCATTTTAAGGATTGAGAATTTTTATTATATTTTTGCATTTTTATTCTTTTGTGCATTAATGATCAAGCGATTATTCATTTTTTTAAATATACTAATAATAATTTCATTGACGAAACTATAAATGCCATTTTATAAACCCAGTGGGCCCGATTGCGTTTTTTGTGTACGATACCTGAAATTAGTTCAAGCGAACGAGATAGAGCGGGTGGTATAGGTTAGAACGGAATATGAAATGAACGATCGTCGTTTTGACTTTGGTGGATAGTTTTAATGCGAAGAAGTCACAACCGCTCATTTCTCTCCAGAATAAGCAAAACATCGATTCTGTCGAATGTTAATGATTCACTAGTAGTAAATGAAATGATTTTGTACAAGCCCCAGTCGAGTTCCACAAAAAGTCTCTTGCTGAAACCAACCAAAATGACGCTTGTCTAGGTAGAGTATGTCATTACAAATATGAGCAATGCGGACCAGAAATCACTGTTGTGATAAGCTTATATCAAGTATAACTCATCCTGCTGGCCTCCGATGTATGAATAAATAGAGAGTAGGTACTTTTGCATTCTCTTTAATGCATTGACCGAGTTATTTCGTCTGAGGTTATTTGGAATGGCACAGCAGCTAAGCCGCATTGGCGCAGCGAGTGGCGCAAGTGGGGTGGCGCGAGAGGGAGATCTAGCGCGGGGGTTAGATGTGACGCGGAATCGGCGAGGTAGGGGGGATTAGTGCAGGAGGCAGGGGGGCGAAGGGGTGGGGGGAGTGGTCTTGTTTACTTGCCTGGATAGTGTTGTTGTGACACAAAGATTTTGTTGAAATAGGACAACATGTTCTTCGGGAGCTAATGGGAGGGGAGCTAATGGGCCTAGTGGAGTTAAGCCATTATGACCCGTGTGTTAGGGTTAACCGAACTCATAGGTCATTCCATCTGGAAGCTTCAAAGCTTGGGTGGGACTCTATTCCTGCGGGCCAGTTCCCCTGGGAATAGTAGTTCGGGCACTCCTGGACGGTTGGCGCACCGTGCGGCGATAGCCAATCGACTGTTCACTCCGACAGATAGCCGGGGGAGTCTGGAAACGGCTTTGTTTTCTATAAAGCGGGGGCGGCTGTTTACCTTGTGGCAGCCGCTCTTGAATAGACCGTTCGGCTACTTGATACCGGGTGAATAGCCGGGCAAAAGACGCCGTGGTCTGCGATAGATTCGGTAGACACCGACTCGCCGCTACACAAGAAAAAGCAGGCAGTCAGGAGGCCAGATAAATGTGGCTGTAACTGATAGCAACGGCGCGATTGTCGGCCCGCTAGATAAAAACCCGGTTTCTCGCGGTAAGGCGTTGCATTCTTACGAGCGATGGGCGTAACTAGACATTGGATTGTTTTCTTCCCAAGTCGATCGAATACCGTTAAAACTTCCTGAAGTGATGGGTAACCGATCCGAGCCCAGAGTGATGGCCCGTTCTCACTTGTCGGGTGTCGGATCCGTTTTTTAATCGTATGTCGCCGCATTCGTTCACACTATTCGGATATCGGATCCGATTTGGAGGCAATCGCTACTCTCCAGGAGGCGACTATGCGCGATGGACGTCGTCGAAGCTCTTCCCAACTAGCAAAGCAGTCTCACACTGTACACCTTGTAAGTATAATAGAGTTATAAAGGTCCTACAAACGTTTTGGACCATGTCTTCGCTCTTATACAGTCACCGATAAGCCAGAATGGACTCAAAAACGTTTAGACTTATTTATTAGATTTATATTATGTGCATATGAGACCATGTTCTATAGCTATAATAAGCTAGCGTGCTCTATAATAGCATTTTCCAAAAGTAATTACACTTAAGAAAAAATGTGCTTCTATATCCACATTCTTTAAGCTCATTTAGTTTTAAAATATACTTAGGCAATGCTATTGTAGGGATGTTAGTTTTATATTAGCATTATGTAAGAGCACTTGAAAACGTACGTCTGTGATCTTATTCAAGACGATTGTAGGATCAACACAAATGGATAAGATTAATATAAGATAAACGTACGTGTAATGGCATAAGGCAGAATAATACAAAGTGTGTGTTACATTATATCGATCTTGGGAATAACCATTGTAAGACTAGGTTAATGATTCGGCCATAACGTATTTATTGTGCGGAGAGTAGGGTTGACAGCTTATTTTATGTCGTCGTTATTAAAATGGAAAAAAATGTGAGAATTGGTGGTTACAGGCGAAACGTGAAAAATAATTGCATAGAACTGATAAAACAGACATTTTCAGATACATCGTCTCTACCAACTCAAAGTGGACAAGATAGCATTGAAGAAATCGTCGAATGTTCCACATGCATCGCTCGCGTACAAGTCAATGGTAATGATAGTGATTCAGACCATGCTGACATTGATTTAAGTGAAGACGAAACTTACACCGATGAAGAAAATAGCACAGATTACGACAAAAACTATGAATTGATTACTGATGTTAAAAATGGGCACTTAAATTCAATATATCACATGCAGCATTAAATGAATTATCAATAATTTTAAATAAGACAGTAAACGATGTTCTGTACAAGGACGCGCGAACACTACTTAAAACAAACAAAAACATAGTGCAAATTGGTATTTCATCTATCAGAAAGAATCCACTTATAAATCTTATATAAACAATTATCTAAATTGTTTATATAAGACTACATACGCGAATTCGCGAATGTACAGACATTTAAAAAAATCGATTGTCTGTAAAGTCGGTTTACTGACGATAGTTGAACGTGACAATGTCATAAGAAAATACTGATGGAATGGTTACATTTGAAGCAGTTTCATTTAAGATTATGATATTGTTTATTACAAACACCCAAAAATATATGCTTTTATACTCACCGATTTGACTACAACATGTAAATGTATATATATAAAATATTAATAAACTCTTTATTTGCACTTAAAAAGTATACAAAAAAGGCGAGCTTATTGCCACATGGCAATGTCTTACAGCTAACCTAAACATCGTGGTACATGCGCGCATTGTGAAAATAAAGATTATTACATAACATACAGACAAGTGGAAGAATTTAAGACTAATAGTGCCCGAGGAGAGGAAATTGGGGTATATTGTATTATTGTATATTGTATTATTGTATAGCAGTATAATTGTTTATTGTTTAAAGTTTATTGTTTTTTTTTTTATTTCAAAGTTTGAAATCTCAAACTGTTAAATAACGGTTTGAGAAGCGTTTGAGCACGCTGCGCCATCTAGCGGTAGGTAATACGTCGTAAATAAACAATATCAGCGACATTTTACCAACCGCTAGATAGCGCATCATAATGATAGCTTTTCATACTTTTTTTTTAAAAAATTAAAGTTGCTTACTTCGTTGTACCCACAAGAAAATTGTCCGTTCAGTAATAACATTCCGTATATCAAGAATACATATAAAATTATGTCAAGAATTTAAATCAATCTAGTGATTTTCATTCGTACTATTTTAGACTGAGGTTAGTAAATAATTCTTGTCGCAACCGGTAGATGGCAGCATTTATATTGAATAATAAATATAATAAATGGAACGCCTCAGAGCGAGGTAACGCCGCATGAGTCATGTTTTTTCGTGCGTGCAGCCGGCTCCATCGAATTATAAGACGGTGTCACGTCAAAAGTATTATCGCTTTTGCATGTACATGTGTTCTCTATACAGCATTTTTTTCATTCGGTAAGAACCTACCTTGCGGTTTGAAATATAGAACCTACCTTGCGATGCTTAGATACAATAATATGATCGTGCGGTGCCGGTAGCAGATTCGAATCGACTGCATGCCGGTCAGGAGCGCGCGGAAAAGGCCGGGTGAGGGAGGGGGGGGCGCCAATACCTAGTTGCTAATACCTAGTTTTAACAGTCTACACTGTTTACACAAATGTTAACTTAAAAGTTTTATTAAATGTATTCTAATCTTGTATATTGAGAGTAATGCCACACAAAATAAATATTGTGTATTTGTATTGTATTCAAGTATTAACTATATTGAAATGTTTAGGTTTATCTTTTTGCATTTTTATAATTGCTATGTCCATCCGCCACATATTTTGTACACAAAAGTATGTTTATTTTCCAAACCCATTTCAATTTCTTCACTAAACTGAAGAGGCAACCCTAATACAAATCCAACATGGCTTCGCCTTGGTATCCCCGAATGCTAAACGATTTTATAATAGCCATACAACTCGCTTGAAAAATGCTACTTTTTAGCAATGGCGACCTCCATACAAAATTTACAATTAAACTAGCTGACCCGTGCCCACTTCGTTGGGCGGTAAAACTTTTTACCTGTGATGAAATTATGATTGTGGTTCGGTTAGTACTGAGTGCTATGATTTATTTCCTGTCTGCCAATAGAAGGGTTATATTTTTACTGCATATGTATGTATGTATTTGCATGCCAATTTGACTATATCACCGTTATTTTTGAGTGTCTTCTTGTGAGTGTCTTATTTGTGAATGTCTTATCTCTTTAACCATTTATGCAGTAAAAGGGAAATTATATGCAGTAAAAGGGAAAAGTCTTTTGTTTTAAACACTTGAGACGGTAAATTTACTTCTTTTGATATGAATTCATAATTGTTGATAATATGACCAATAAACATGGCCTAACGATTTAAACTATTATTTTAATATAAAATACTTTTTGTGACCTAAATATAAAAGTTAGACATATCCTGTCGCTGACTTTCTTGTAGGCATTATCAAGCTCTAAAACTTTTCTCTAGAACCTAATCATATATCTCTCATCGTTAAGGCAGCGTTAGTTTAAAACATTTTCGTTCGACCGTTTTTTCTCCGACTTACTTTGCAAATCCGACTACCACGAAAAAGTCTTTTAATTTTTCGGCAATATATAGCGTATGACGCTCACAAATAACGTGGCTTTCTATTGGTAAAAGAATTTTTAAGTCAGTTCTCTAGATCCAGAGATTACTTCCTACAACCTCACAAACTTTACCTCTTTATAATATTAGTATAGATGTTAAACGTAATCACAAACTATTCACATTTAACGAGGGGCATCAAAATTTAAACCAAAAACAGGGTTTACTTTACTATAAATAATTATTCCCCATGCAAATTCATACCGCAAAACCAAAAATTATGACAATTATAATTCTCTAACATCAATGAAGGCCAGTTCGATTGGCTTACGATCGAGTGCACAATCGATTGGTTAACGCCGCACGGTGACCGTCTAGCAGCGCCAAAAGGTTGTCTAGTAGAAGAAACTAGCCCTAAGGCCAGAGTCTTGCCCAGGCTCGCACTTCATGCGTGGAGGCCGCCGGATGGATGTTGACCCGTGAGTGTGACCAACCCTGAACAGAATGGGTCTTCGTGGCCAACTCAGCAAGGGCCCATTAGCTCCCCTAACTATTCTGACACATTTAGGCCAGGAAAGTAAAATCGTGAACAAGAGAAATATAAAATGCAAACTTACAATGGGCTCGATTGCGTTTCTCTTGAACTAAAATTTTAAAATGGTTCATGTGAACGAGACAGAGCAGTACGTCAGAGCGGAATGTGAAATAAACGGATGTCTTTCCGCATTAAAACTACCCACCGACGATAAAGCAGCTAAATCTAACACCGCACGAAATGTATTCAGACCTATTCAGGCGGCTATAAGTTCGTCCGGTAATTTTGGCCGCAAGGAAATAGCAGTCATTTGCAGATTGCGTATTGGCCACAGCTGCACTCCCGCTCACGTCTATAGGATACACGTCCTCCCGCCCCCCCAATGCGATTGCGGTCATGCAGTCTGCACTGCTGACCACCTCTTTTTTAACTGCCCATTTAACAACAACTATCCTAATTTTGTCTCGGACCTTATAGCCCTCAACATTCAGCTCCCACTGTGTGTGGATCATCTCCTCTCCCTTAACTCTCCAAAAGTCCTCAAAATCCTTTGTAAATATATCTCCCTCAACCACATTTCCCTTTAGTACCAATATTCCATTCCATAATATACTAGTTCCTACTGTTTCCTTTATTTTATGGTTTGTGTCTGTTTGTTTCAGTGCTAACTAACGATAAAGTTCCCAAATTAAAAAAAAATACGTGTGGCACTCGGGGACTGCCGCGGTAAAGCTATTGCATAGCATTTTTAACAACTTATGCCATTATAATTATTTATTTATTTTATTTATTTTATTTTTTCTGATATCAGATAACTGCGCTCTATCGGAAAACGTTGAAATTATTCCGAATCATTTGCGGCTGCGGAAGCAAATGATTCGGAACCATTTAAACGTCTTCCGATAGAGCGCCGCGCACGAATTTTTTATTCGATAAAGCAAAAAAACCGGATTATTCGAAAAAAATCGTAGATAAACAGATAGATAATTAAATTATCTTTAAAATGGTGCAGGTTTCATAATAATACGCCAGATAGTATTTGCGTAGTAGTCGTTTTTGTGTTCGGTTAGACCTAATTTCACAAATTTATTACACTATGTAATATAAACAAACTCTAAAATATTCAAATCTAAGAACATTAGGAAAATGTTCTTGTTTAACATATATTTTTTTCGAAACGTAAGCAGTACTCGTTTAGACGTAATTATCAGTTTAAAATCATTATTTTCGTTAAGAAATTTCTTCATTCGGTCGCCGCGCTGTCCTAGGCCCGCGATAAAAGCTATGCAATAGCTTAAAAATTAATAACCACCTGGCAGAAATCACCCTCATTTGGGTGGATTGCCAAAAAGAAAAAAGAAGAAGAAGAAGGTAATTTTGGTGCGGGAAAATCGACGATAGTTCATTTCATATTCCGCTCTAACTTGTTGCTTTGTCTCGTTCGGTTAAACTAAGTTCCTATTTATATCTCGAAGAAATGCAATTCAACCTATTATAGGTAATATTAGATAATAAAACTGTGAGGGACCATCCCTCACTAGACTCCAAATTGTTTGTGTGAGGTGGTGGTATCAACTTACAAGTTATCTCCTTATTGAAAGGCGGTTTTGAATGAAGTAGAAGGTATGTATTGATCGAAGGTTTGATATTGCCAGTTATAACGCTTCCCGAACAGGTTATGTTGACGCGAGTGTATAGATGCGCGACTGCGGTTACGAGGATATACGGATGAGGATTGTATGTGTGCTCCTAGTATCTTGTACTCGGCACGGCTCGAGTCTGTGGGATTACAGACTGATGGATTCGTTGGGAGCCGGAGCGGAGCCGGATTCGTTGACACACCTCGTGAGAAGGGTACCGAATATGCCGTCGCAACCTTGGGGGAAGGTGATCACTCGGGGAATGATACTTTGGTTGCGTTTTCGCCAGTTTATATAGGCCGATAAATGATGCAATCCAAAATATTCCGAGTAAAAGTATTGTTTTATCGTGCTGATTCATGTCTGCACGGGTTGAAATAATAGCTGAATTGTGTCAGTGGATTTCACTGGAAATAGATGCATTTGTTGATCGCATGTAATGGACTTAAGGTCCGTTACAAAACTATACTACCCACTGGATATCGCACATTCTTATTCAAATGTAATGTTTTTAACATTTATTTATATTTAAAAATCCTAAGGCATATTGTTGTATTGGCAAGAAAGTATTTTTTCTTAGTAATTCGACATAGCCTTTGCATATCTATTTCAATCTATTTGTGTCCCTGATCATTATAAAACTACACTACTTGACGTTGATTATTTGTATGTAAGTAATATGTATAAATATAACATTACAGCCATGATGATAAATATAACATTACTGGTTTCAATTTATTAAATTCTTAGTTGTTGTGCAACATTGACAGGTAATTTCATCTCGAAATATTTTGTTCTTTACGTGTTGAAATGATTTTACGAAGCCGCCACGACGACCATCCAAGTAGATATTAGCTGGGCCGGATTATCCATTAGGCCAAGTAGGCACCGGCCTATGAGCCCCACGCCTTTTAGAGGCCCCGCGACAATGGATCGTTTCAATCATGATTTTATATTATAAATAGGACAGAAAACGAATTTACCGCGTGAAATTTGTAGCACCCGACGTTTCGGTGACGTTGCAGCCGCCGTTGTCTAGGGTAGACTGAAGAGCTGTCAATCCGTTGTTTTTCGGGTAGGCCGCATACCGCTTCCGCCGCTGCGTAGGTTATAACGGTGGTGGGGGGCCGGAGCGTTGAAGCTGGAACGTTGTATGTTTTTGCTGCCATCTGCCAACCCATTTTGTGGCTACGAACCGCAGCAATTGCGTCTTTCATATTTTTTTCTCGGCCTCGCGCTGGAGCTCGAGAGCTCGAAGCTCGGAGCTCGCGAATTTTGAAAATCCGTCTTGCACACAACAATCACTGTATCCTGTTTTACGTTTTTGCGTTCGGCGTTCGGCGGCGGGAACATTTTAAGAAGAGGGTTCCACGTAGAAGAGAGTTTGTAGCTGTCATCTCTATTGAAGTTCGGGGTTCTTCTTATTTCAATGGCTTCCCGGATCATGCGAGGAATGTAGAATTGTTCCTTGGATAGAACAATGGGATTTTTAAACTGCATACAGTGGTTACTTCCGCTATACAATATATGTTCGCAGATCGCCGATTTTTCTCGCTGAACGTTTTTAACAGCTTTGATGTGTTCTGTCGGTCGCGTGGCTATGGGCCGTTTCGTTTGTCCAACGTAGGCTAGACCGCAGCTGCATTCGACTTTATACACACCTGGGGTTTGTAGTGGTAGTACATCCTTTACAGGCCTCAAAAATCGAGCTATATTTTGGGTCGGTTTGAATATCGTTTTTATATCGAATCTGTATAGCATCTTACTTATTCGATCTGTCATGCCCTTGACGTATGGTAAGAATGCTCTTGATCTGCTCGGTTTCTGAGTTTCGTCTGTATTAGATCGTGTGCGTGTCTCGTGATATACAGCTCTTCAGTCTACCCTAGACAACGGCGGCTGCAACGTCGACGAAAAGTCGAGTGCTACAAACTTTACGCGGTAAATTCCTTTTCTATCCTATTTATAATGTCAAACAACCGCGATAGTCTTCGATTTTATATGATTTTATATTATAAATAGGATAGAAAACGAATTTACCGCGTAAAATTTGTAGGACCCGACGTTTCGGTGACGTTGCAGCCGCCGTTGTCTAGGGTAGACTGAAGAGCTGTCAGTCCGTTGTTTTGCGGGTAGGCCGCAAACCGCTGCCGCCACTGCGTAGGTTATAACGGTGGTGGGGGGCCGGGCTCGGAGCGCGGGAATTTTTAAAATCCGTCTTGCACACAACACTCACTGTATCCTGTTTTACGTCTTTGCGTTCGGCGTTCGGCGGCGGGAACATTTTAAGAAGAGGGTTCCACGTAGAAGAGAGTTTGTAGCCGTCATCTCTATTGAAGTTCGGAGTTCTTCTTATTTCAATGGCTTCCCGGATCATGCGAGGAAAGTAGAATTGTTCCTTGGATAGAACAATGGGACTTTGAAACTGCATCTAGTGGTTACTTCCGCTATCCAATATATGTTCGCAGATCGCCGATTTTTCTCGCTGAACGTTTTTAACAGCTTTGATGTGTTCTGTCAGTCGCGTGGCTATGGGCCGTTTCGTTTGTCCAACGTAGGCTAGACCGCAGCTGCATTCGACTTTATACACACCCGGGGTTTGCAGTGGTATTACATCCTTTACAGGCCTCAAAAATCGAGCTATATTTTGGGTCGGTTTGAAGATCGTTTTTATATCGAATCTGTTTAGCATCTTACTTATTCGATCTGTCACGCCCTTGACGTATGGTAAGAATGCCCTCGATCTGTTCGGTTTTTGAGTTTCGTCTGTATTAGATCGTGTGCGTGTCTCGTGATATTTTCCGTATCCATTTTTCCTAAGAACATCATTGACATGTTCCATCTCCTTCGGAAAATGCTCAGTGTCGCATAGATCGCGTGCTCGATTCACGAGCGACGTTTGCACTGAACGTAGATGGTAGGGATGATGGTGTGAGCTTGCATGCAAATATCTGTCCGTATGTGTGGGCTTCCGATATACCGTATGCCCGAGAGTATAGTCACTTCTCCTCGTCACTTTGACATCCAAAAATGGTAAGGAGCCGTCCGCAAAACAACGGACTGACAGCTCTTCAGTCTACCCTAGACAACGGCGGCTGCAACGTCACCGAAACGTCGGGTCCTACAAATTTTACGCGGTAAATTCGTTTTCTATCCTATTTATAATGTCAAACAACCGCGATAGTCTTTGATTTTATATTGTTTCTAATAGAAAAAATATCGATGAACTGAAATTCTAATGAGGAAAGGTTTATTAATTATTATTAATAATAATCTTTGGCGCTTAGAAGTTATGGTGGAATAAAGAAACGTAAAACATATATAAATCCTAAACATATAACACTTCTTTTGACGTGACAACGTCTTATAAATCGATGGAGCCTGCTGCACGCACGAAAAAACATGACTCATGCGGCGTTACCTCGCTCTGAGGCGTTCCATTTATTATATTTATTATTCAATATAAATGCTGCCATCTACCGGTTGCGACAAGAATTATTTACTAACCTCATTCTAAAATAGTACGAATGAAAATCACTAGATTGATTTAAATTCTTGACATAATTTTATATGTATTCTTGATATACGGAATGTTATTACTGAACGGACAATTTTCTTGTGGGTACAACGAAGTGCAACAAATTAAGCAACTTTTATTAAAAAAATAAAAAAAAAGTATGAAAAGCTATCATTACGATGCGCTATCTAGCGGTTGGTAAAATGTCGCTGATATTGTTTATTTACGACGTATTACCTACCGCTAGATGGCGCAGCGTGCTCAAACG
This sequence comes from Micropterix aruncella, assembly GCA_944548615.1. Lineage (NCBI taxonomy): Eukaryota > Metazoa > Arthropoda > Insecta > Lepidoptera > Micropterigidae > Micropterix > Micropterix aruncella. The sequence continues at coordinate 4,783,057 of OX155974.1, read as the reverse complement.
CTTCTCAAACCGTTATTTAACAGTTTGAGATTTCAAACTTTAAAATAAAAAAAACAATAAACTTTAAACAATAAACAATTATACAATTATACTGCTATACAATAATACATTTACATGTTGTAGTCAATTCGGTGAGTATAAAAGCATATATTTTTGGGTGTTTGTAATAAACAATATCAGAATCTTAAATGAAACTGCTTCAAATGCAACCATTCCATCAGTATTTTCTTATGACGTTGTCACGTTCAACTATCGTCAGTAAACCGACTTTACAGACAACCGGTTTTTTTTTAAACAGAAGTGATAAAAATAAATGTAATAAAAGGTACAAAGATGCAGTGGCCTCCCCATGATGCGTCATGTTACCATGAATTTATTATGCTATAAATCGTTTTTCCTCGTGGATTTTCTAGCGTATAATTGAGTCATAGCTGCTCAGTTCTCGGACACAGCAGGGCATGTCGTTTTAGCGACAAAATGTATTTAATTCAATTGTTTGTATGGCTTATGTTGTGTTTCGTCGTTTTAAATTGGCTATGGGAGAGAAAGAATCTATACGTTTTGTCTGCAAAGCTTCCAGGACCTCTCTCATTGCCCTTCATAGGATCTGGATACAGATTGATGTGTAAACGAGAAGGTTTTTATACATTTTTTATCTAACCATCTTCAAAATACAAGGTAGTAGGCTCACCTGCTAGATTATTCACCAAAATTTGTCCTTCTATAATAAGATTACAGAGCAAATGAAAAGCCTTGGAGAGGACCAATTTAAAAAGATAATTATACATAATTTGGTAAGAAACCCAATTTATGGTATAAGGGAGCTTGAAAATTCCGAGTTTATTTTCCATGTTGATAATTAGCAAAATTTGTAAAATTTTAACATAACGGTATTATGATAACTGACATTCTAATTCTCATATAATTTAGTATACATCTATTTATGTTTAAAAAATACCAAGGCATATTGCTGGATTGACAATAAAATTATTTACATTGATCATTCTACATAGAATTTGCATTTCTATTTTAATATATTATTCTCTGTTACTTTTAATGACATTAGTATATTTTGATTATTTGTAAGTAGGTAATAATATAATATTACAGCCATAACAACTATCATGATAGTTATGTTTTTAATAATTAAATTTTAGGCATTTAATTTTGTGACGCATCCAAGTGTAGGAATGCCTATCTACTGGAGTAGTTGATTGTATTGTATTGTATTATGATAGGGTGACTTTTAGTGCAACTTGTGTGGCCATATTGACCGTATTATATCAGAGCAGCCCGACAAAATAAGAAAGTCATTGTGTTCAGTGTTCATCTATGTATGTTTTCCGTTTCTTTTTTTCTTTTTTTTTATTTAGGTAAAAAACAGTCATAAACAATTGTTTTAACAAATACACTTAAACAAATAGACCTACATTACCATTAATTTTAACAAAACTTGTAAATGTAGCCACAACAATGTAAATTTCTAGTCGGATCGAACTATTTTCATTTAGTACGAGTACATAAATTATTAGCAGTAGTTTGTATATTAAAAATACCTTACCATATCTTCTAACCGCTTGAAATGAATCAGGTGTCGAAGTTTTTAAGCTATTGCATAGCTTTTATCGCGGGCCTAGCCCAGCGCGGCGACCGAATGAAGAAATTTCTTAACGAAAATTAATGATTTTAAACTGATAATTACTTCTAAACGAGTACTGCTTACGATTCGAAAAAAATATATGTTAAACAAGAACATTTTCCTAATATTCTTAGCTTTGAATATTTTAGATTTTATTTATATTACATAGTTTAATTAATTTGTGAAATTAGGTCTAACCGAACACAAAAACGACTACTACGCAAATACTATCTGGCGTATTATTATGAAACCTGCACCATTTTAAAGATAATTTAATTATCTATCTTTTTATCTACGATTTTTTTCGAATAATCCGTTTTTTTTTGCTTTATCGAATAAATCGTAGATAAAAAGATAGATAATTAAATTATCTTTAAAATGGTGCAGGTTTCATAATAATACGCCAGATAGTATTTGCGTAGTAGTCGTTTTTGTGTTTGGTTAGACCTAATTTCACAAATTAATTACACTATGTAATATAAACAAAATCTAAAATATTGAAAGCTAAGAATATTGCGAAAATGTTCTTGTTTAACATATATTTTTTTCGAATCGTAAGCAGTACTCGTTTAGATGTAATTATCAGTTTAAAATCATTAATTTTCGTTAAGAAATTTCTTCATTCGGTCGCCGCGCTGGCCTAGGCCCGCGATAAAAGCTATGCAATAGATTAATAATAATAACTAAAACACTTAAGTACCTATCTATACTAGAGCATACTAATAAATATACACATTACCTGATATTTTCAGAATTTTGTTATTTATTTATTTGAACGGAAATCAAATTCCATAACCTTTATCATTGATTTTATTACACTATAAAATCAATGCATTTATCCACTGAAATGTTAATGGTATGGAAAATAATGGTATGGAAAAAAATACTGCCGTAATTTTGTGACGACTATTAGGTAGGTACTTTTAAGCTATTGCATAGCTTTTATCGCGGGCCCTAGGCCAGCGCGGCGACCGAATGAAGAAATTTTTTAACGAAAATTAATGATTTTAAACTGATAATTACGCCTAAACGAGTACTGCTTACGATTCGAAAAAAATATATGTTAAACAAGAACATTTTCCTAATATTCTTAGCTTTGAATATTTTAGATTTTGTTTATATTACATAGTGTAATTAATTTGTGAAATTAGGTCTAATCGAACACAAAAAGGACTACTACGCAAATACTATCTGACGTATTATTATGAAACCTGCACCATTTTAAAGATATTTTAATTATCTATCTTTTTATCTACGATTTTTTTCGAATAATCCGATTTTTTTGCTTTATCGAATAAAAAATTCGTGCGCGGCGCTCTATCGGAAGACGTTTTAATTATTCCGAATCATTTGCTGTCGCAGCCGTAAATGATTCGGAATAATTTCAACGTTTTCCGATAGAGCGCAGTTATCTGATATCAGAAAAAATAAAATAAATAAATAAATATAATTGCACAAGTTGTTAAAAATGCTATGCGATTGCTTTACCGTGGCAGTCCCCGAGTGCCACACGTATTTTATTTTAAACGTCTCATCAGCAACATCGAAATGCATATTCTATGTATATTTAGAAGAAAACGAAAGACAAGATTTCCGTGTACTTTTTATTACTCTATGAATTGCAACAAAATATATTTCAAGATTCTTTGCTCTATAAACGTGTATGTCTTCTAATTACTGAGAACTGCGTCTACACCTCCTTTCAAATGCCTTTCCTGTCTAACAAAGCGATCGCATCCTCCACATCAATATTTCTTCAATATCTTGTGAACTGCGTCTGTATGGTCTTTCAAATTCTATGAGATGTTTTTCTATATCCTGTGAACGGCGCCTAAATGCCTTTTTAAACTGTCTTTGTATTGAAATATATGATCACATTCCCCGCAAATAAATCTCTTTAATTTATTATGAGTGTCCAAATGCCTTTTTAAATAACGTTTATCTGTAAAAGCTCTATCGCATTCTCCACATAAGTATTTCTTCAGCTTCCTGTGAACTGCGTCTAAATGCCTCTTTAAATCGCGCTTCTGTGAAAATGCACGATCACATTCGCCACACACAAATCTCTTCAACTTGCGATGAATAGAGTCTAAATGCCGCTTTAAATGTCTTTTCTCTGCAAAAGCACGACAGCAATTTCCACATGAGTATTTTTTAAACTTCCTATGAACTGAGTCCAGATGTATCTTTAATGCTGATTGCCTTGCAAAAGCACGGTCACATTCACAGCATACAAATTTCTTCAATTTCAAATGAACACCAGTAATGTGTCTATTTAATTTACTCATGTAGCAAAACGTCCTACCGCACTCCGGGCAAACGTGTGATTTGACTCGTCCGCCGCTAGTCCCAACATCATGAATATTATTACTACCAGTTGGTCCACCTTCAATTGGTTCTGGCTTTATGAAACTAGTCGCACCTTCGTCGAATTCAAGTACGTTCCCTCGTTCATCTGGTACGAAATCGCTTAGAGGAATAGTCGAATCTGTAAAGTCCGAATCGACCACCATTTTAATAGCGACATCTTCTTCAATCTTGACAGTCACGTTGCTGTAATCATTCAAAATATTGTCACACATCTTCGTATTAATAAATTGACTGTTTTAGTGAGAAAAATCGTTTGGCTCAATTTAATAGATTAAAATAAACAATTTCAAGTACAGTGACACGGAGCTCGCAAAGGAATATGTTTGAATTGACAGCCACATACGTAATAGCCACCCTGTTAAAATGTTGACAGCCGCCGCTAAAAATAACCGCCACCGATTGGTGGCGGTTGAGACTATTAAGACCACTTCCAGACTGAAGTCTGGCTGCATGTCTGGGTGTGTGTGGGTGCATTCCACGACAGCGCCTAAACGCTTCATCCGATATATTCTTCGATATATCTTCGATATATTCGCTCAATCCGATAACGCTTCATCTATAGCAACATGAATTCGCCAAAATGTTGCTAGTTGTATTTTTGAAATATATCTTGAGCGCGTTGTCTCCGCGAAATCCAAGGAATTGTGCTTTGGCTTCGGTTTCAGAATCTGTAAATATTGCTCTATCCCCTGAAGAGGATCAGCGGCATAATTTCATGGCAGACCGCGGAAATTTATTGGAATTTCTCGCAATATCGCCGCGCTCGACAAAAAGTACTATAACTAAGGAACTACTATAGCAATCATAAAAAAGAACAACTGTACAATGATCGCATTGAAATTTCGTATATAGTATATTAAAATCTCATTTTATGAAATAATTAGATAATTATGAATAAATAAGAGAAACTTGAAACTTGCGTGGAGGCCGCCGGATGGGTGTTGACTCGTGAGTATGATCGACCCTGAACACATGGGTCCTCGTGACCAAACTGCAACAGGGATCAAGCTGCTTATTACAATAACAAATCCCGAATAAGACGTTGAATCATTCTAGAGCAGTCAAACTCAGTTCAACGTAATTTAATTCTGAACATACCATGTGGCCAGGATTCACAACATCATTTACTTATTCGCAGTCAATACATTAGGGGTTCCTCATCACAAAAGTGCCGTAACCTGGCCCTGGCTATTCAGAAACCAAACCAAGTAGGCAACTCGAATGCGCTCTTAACCCTTCGAGTAGCGGCATAATTTCATGGCAGACCGCGGCAATTTATTGGAATTTCTTGCAATATCGCCGCGCTCTAATAATAATAAATAACTAATAATAATAAATAGACTTATCAACTACAACGAGCGAACCCGTCATCTCAGGAAGTTTTAACGATTGATCGTTTCATCTCCCGTGAAGTGAGCGCAGAAGCCTTGGACAAAACAGTCCACCGTCAAGCTCCGCCACAAACCCGTAAGGGGCCAACGCCTTAACCGCGGGATAGCCAGGAGTGTTACCCAGCGGGCTTACACTCACGCCCTTACTTCTAATTCCGACCAGATTACTCCAGTCTCTCGATTGGTTACGAGTTCGAGGTCGCTTGCGCGGTCCTCTCCCTTACGAAACGGTGAAACGGTGTATACCGAATCTATCGCGGACCACGACATCCTTTGCCCGGCTGTTCACCCAGGATCGGGTAGCCGATGGTCGTTTCAAGAGCAGTCGCTGTAAGGTCCGCAACCACCCCCGCTCTATAGGAAACTACTGCTTCCAGACTCCCCCGACTGTAATTCAGAGTGCGCAATCGATTGGCTTACGCCGCACGGTGCGCAGACCGTCCAGGAGCGCCAGAAGGTTGATTCCCAGGGGAAACTATGGATGGGCGTTGACCCGTGAGTGTGACCAACCCTGAACAGAATGGGTCTTCGTGGCCAACTCAGCAAGAGCCCATTAACTCCCCTCAGATAAGGACAGTTCAGATTCCAGTCTAGCGTATTGCCCTATCTCGATCACATGAACTAATTTCCGATTTTAGTTCACGGAGAAACGCAATCTAGCCCAATGTCTGCTGCATTTACTAAGTTTTCTTAAATTATCTAAATATGCGAGAAGAGCCCTACTCTCCCCCTTACACTTGAGGTTACCGACAAAAACTTTTAAAATTTACGGTTGCAGTTTTGAAACTATTCAAATATTACTAGGTGAGACTACTTGTTAAATTCTACGGCTGATATGTCTCATTTTATCGTTTCTGTTTTTTTACAGATATATTAAGCAGACTTTTGGAAATCTTCGCAGATTATACTACTAAGCCGATCTTTAGGCTATGGCTCGGGCCAAAGATGCTCGTCGTAGTGTCCGATGCGGATTTGATAGGGGTAAGTGTACCTACCTTCATTCGGAGAGTCGACATACCTAGTACCATAGTCTGCCATTTGAGTATGATCTACCTATATATATAAAACAAAGTCGAGTTTGTTCGAACACTTATAACTCGAGAGCGGCTGGACCGATTTTCATGGTTATTGATTTAATGTATTTGTATCCGTCCCGAATAGCAGAATAACTATTAAAAATAAAAATTGAAAAATTCACGAAAAAATATAATAAAAAAAAACATTTTCCCATAAAAAATATAAATCCGTGTTTTTCTCATGGTCATTTGTACGTGTCATGTTCACGTGTCGGCAAATCGTCAGCTTTATTTGTTCTTGCGCCTATGAATAAATATGAGAAAGTCGAAAAAGTGAAAAAAACTCGGCATTTCTAACTTGTTACTTGTCTTACGGAAAAATACTAAACCCTATTTAGAAATTGTAAATACTATCATGATTTCTATTAGATTCTCTATCAAAGGTAATATTCTGTTTTGCTTAGTTACTTACAAAAATAATAAGATATTAGCTCATAAAAACCAATGAATTTTTTTTATGATTTCTCGAAAAAAAAGACGATGTTTGACAATAGAATTTTACCAGAAATATCCGCGAAATGATGCGCGAAATTATTTTAGCGGCCGTCTATGTATCTATGGTAGGTAATAATGAGATATTTGGTATAGATTTTAGGATGCGTTCGAATTATAAAATAATATTACCGTGCGCTCTGGGAGCAAGCCGCCAATATTGGTCGTTACGTAGTCAACGGTGTTCTGATGTGCAACCAAATTTGGTTGTTACGTAGCTGAAGGGAAACCGAGTGCATTCCATGCTGTATAATATGTAAATAGTTTAATTCAATCATGTCTTGCTGACACGCGATTGATATACTTATTTTATGTACTTTTATATTTCTTTTTGTGTTATTATCTTAATATTTTTTTCATAAAATCATAAATTAACTGCAGCTAATCTGTAACACGACATTCATTGACTGTTAGGCAGTACGAAGTTCGCCGGGTCAGCTAGTATGGTATAAATCCCATATATAACAACCAGTATAGACAACACACAAGCCTAGCTAGGGCTTCTACACTTCTAGCTAGACAACACACAAGCCTAGCCTAGCTAGGGCTTCTAATCCCGCATGTCCTTGCGGGTGAACAGCCGGGCAAAGGACGCTGTGGTCCGCGATAGATTCGGTAAATACCGTTTCACCGCTTCGTAAGGGAGAGGACCGCGCATACGACCTAGAACTCGTAACCAATCGAGAGACTGGAGTAATCTGGTCTCAATTGGAAGTAAGGGCGTGAGTGTAGGCCCGCCGGGTAACACTGTTGGCTATCTCGCGGTTAAGGCGTTGGCCTCTTACGGGCTTGTGGCGTAGCTAGATGGTGGACTGTTTTGTCTTCAAGTCTTCTGCGCTCACTCCAGGGAGATAGAACGACTAATCGTTAAAACTTCCTGAGGTGACGGGCTCGCCCGCTGTAGTCGACAACCCTAGTTGTCCTTGTGGGATCTCGGCAAATCCTCAATTTTCATTGACGCGAGATCGAGGTATACGGGATCCCGCATTTTTCGATAAAAGCGGTTATCAGTGAGTAGTTAAACATAGCGTGCTTAAAGTTGAAAATATTTCTTAGAAAAAACAAGTACGATAAGGAGGACGGACGTTATTAGCCTAGAAAACAATAACGATGAGTGATACGTCATCGGAAAGGTTTTTATATGTTCTATACCTTTTTCTTTGGAGGGAAATCATAAATCGCCATGGGTAAAAATATGGATAAAAAATAATGGGATAATAACTTTGGGTGTTATACATGTTAAACATTTTTTTTTCAAGGATAAGGAAACGTTTTAAAGGACCCTAATAATACCTACTTTAAATACTGTTATAAAAACAATTATCTTGATTTTATATAAACAATACTTTATTTTTAAACTATGGTTCATTAATAAAAATATCCATTCAAGTTCAAGTTCAAGTTCTTTATTGTGTGAATTATTAAAAAAACATACAATGTTTAAGTAACAAACTGCCCAGAGAGCATACAACATTTCGTTTTAAAAGAAACCATAAAGTAGAAGCTATATAAGGCGCAATCAAAAAGCAGTAAAACTAAAACCATCAACAATTAAAATAATCAATATCAGAAATGATCAAACAAAAGCAATAATCATCAATAATCAGATAATCAATTAACCTAATTTTTATAATGTTTTGCCCAAGAAGAATCTAAATAGGTACATTGTAATAATATTTAAATATAAGATACCATATAACTAAAACAATCAATAAAATAATTAATTCAAGCTAAAAAAATCAACAAATGAAATAATCAGTATACGCATTACATTAAAATAAAGGGGCTGTAAAAAAAGTCATTTTGTAAAATTTATAAATTCCTCAATAGAGTAAAACGTATTTTTTGTAAAAAAATCCTTTAAAAGTTTTTGGTACGTTCTGAGGTTGCCATTGTCTTTTATGTTACATGGTAGACGGTTAAAATAATAAGGCTCTGAGGCCGTTTGTGGAGGAATTTTGTGTGATTGAAAATACCATAAAGTTACTTTTCGTTCCGTTAAGAAGAATGTTGCTTGAATGAAACCACGAGTGTCGCTTATTTAGAGTAATATTAGCATTAATCATTAGTTTTTCCTCACTAATATCTGTTAAGATTAGACTAGTATCATCTGCGAACATTGTGATTTTTTTGTCCTCAAAATTATTAGGCAAGTCATTGACATATACTAAGAACAAAATGGGTCCTAATACAGAACCCTGTGGAACTCCAATAGTGATGTTTAATGGAGCAGAATGGTGTTTCTGTGAAGTTCCATTTAAGTAATGCGTTATTTCCACTAGTTTATATCGATTCCTTAGATAAGTCTCCATCCATCTTAAGCTATTTCCCCTAACTCCGTAGAGTTCTAGCTTGTGGAGTAAAATATCATGGTTGACACAATCAAATGCCTTTGTTAAATCGCAGAAAATGCCTAAAGTATACAATTTTTCCATCATTTTTTCTCTAATAAAAGACATGAAGTCCTTGATTGCCTTATTAGTCGACATTTTTTGTCTGTAACCAAATTGTCTATTACTTAACACATTATAAGAATCAAAAAAAAGTATGAGCCTATTTTTTACTACCGTTTCTATTATTTTGGAAAAAGTTGATAAGATTGAGATTGGCCTATAATTAGGTACCTAGTTCGGTTTTTGGTCCTTTTTTATGAAGAGGAATTATTTTAGAGAGCTTCAAGTTTTCTGGAAATACTCCACTTTCCATTGAAGCATTGATAACCTGTGCAAGTGGATCTTTCAGGAACACAATTGCTTTTTTTATCACCGATATTGGAATTTCATCCATTCCGGCTGATTGACTATTTTTGAGATTGTTTACTAGCTTTTCTATTTCATCGCTGGTAGTTGGCTTTAAGAATATAGAATCAATTACTTTGCATGCCTTATTCAAGTATCGCCGATATTCTTTGTTGAGTTTTTGGAATTCATTATGTGCAAAATGAAATGAAAACCATTATGTGCAAAATGAATTGAAAACCATTATGTGCAAAATGGATATTATTATTGATTGTCAACTACAACGGGGGAACCCGTTCCCTCAGGAAGTTTTAACGATTAGTCATTCTATCTCCCGTGAAGTGAACGCAGAAGACTTGGACAAAATCGTCCACCGTCAAATCCGCCACATGCCCGTAAGAGGCCAACGCCTTATCCGCGAGATAGCCAGGTATGTTACCCACCGGGCTTACACTCACCCCCTTACTTCCAATTGCGACCAGATTACTCCGGTCTCTCGAATGGTTACGAGTTCGAGGTCGCTTGCGCGGTCCTCTCCCTTACGAAGCGGTGAAACGGTGTAAACCGAATCTATCGCGGACCACGGCATCCTTTGCCCGGCTGTTCATGCAATATTAATGCACATTTGAGATGAGGGACCTATTAAGTATCGACTGTGACTATAGCTGTTCATAATATTCCGTGACTTACATCATCGAGTGTTCACGTCAACAGGTGTTAATTATCGCTCTAATAGATACCGCTAGCGTGACGAACTCGCGCCGTTGGTTCAAGTTGCAGGAAGTGCTTCGCCGTACTTAATACAGGTGTTAAGCATAATTATCCGAGGTCGTTGAAGATGACAATGATCCATATTCTCCGTAACCGGACACAAGGAGTTTACCGTCGCGTAATAGCAACTCGCCATCCTTGACCTCTGCGCAAACGTCGAATGCAATGCAGTTCGACATGCATCGTTGTCCAGTCGCACGTACTCATTTCACCACTCGCGAATTCTGAGATTTACTTGCTTCGTGAGGCCTGTGTAATTAAACGGTCCAAGGCAGTGTCGTATTTAACCCTTTATTGGCCGCTCAAAGAAAATTATATAACTGGTCACACGGCGTCTCATGTGACCCCAAATTGTAGGAATAAATTTTTAGGTATACTAAATATTATTAATTACTGGCTGACCCGGCGAACTTTGTACCGCCTAACAGTCAATGAATGTCGTGTTACAGATTGGCTGAACTTAATTTATGATTTTATAAAAGTAATATATACAATGAATACAAAATAAATATTAAGTTCACTACTTTATTAAGATAATAACACTAAAATAAATATAAAAGTACAAAAATTAAGTATGTCAATCGCGTGTTAGCAAGACATGATTGAATTAAACTATTTATATATGAGCAGCATGGGATGCACTCGGTTTAATTCTCTTCATTGAAGCTCCTTGTGATATACCGGGTACGACGTGGATTGGTCAGCAGAACTGAAAACTGATTCGAAATATGCAGAGAATCCGTCGCTAATGCTGGAGCCATCGTTAAAGCAAACATCTCCACAGACCATAGATTGTGGTATCTTACCGCCTTTGCGTATATTTTGTATGTACGCAAAGGCTTAGGATTACGGCGAATATTATTCGAGCTCCGATTGACAAATTGACGGAAGCATTCTTTTTGCATATTTTTTTGCCTACGACGGAGTAATGCAAAAAAGTCATCGTTACGGGGATTACAGTTCTTCTTCCACTTCTTGTGATATCGGTTCTTTTCTTTGATTACCTTTATTAGGGCTGGCGAGAACCACGCTGGGTACGCGGATTGGCTGTTGTTCGCGTAGGTACGAAACCCTCGATGTGTGAGAAAGACGGATAAATTCCGTATTGTACGATTATTCAGTCGTGCTTCTCGCAGTCTAGAATCCCTAATATAATTGTTTGTATTCTGGGGGCACTTCGGGCAGTCGAGTGCTGCCATTGCTCGGATCTGTGCTTCTCATCGGATATTATGTAGCTTCTCTTCGGAAAAATGTATGAAAATAAATAAAACGAACTATTAGATTTGGTAAAGCATGTGTACACAAATATGTTTACAATTTCTAGATAGGATTTCGTATTTTGAGATAAAACGTCGATATCGCTGAATAAGTGAGTTTTTCAGTTCTCCATCTTTCTTATAAGTATTCATAATTATTTAATTGTTTTACAAAACGACGTTTTACTGTTTTATATTTCAAATTTCTATGCAATCATTCCACAATTCTTCTTTTCATGATCCAGCAAGTAGTTTCTTTCTCATGATGGTTTTTTAAAAGTGCTATATCTTTGACCTTCAACTGTCAGAAATTACAGGTGACTGCCAAGATTTACACCCGCCGCTTGAGGGGTTAATTTATTTGAAATACTTTTTTAACGACTTTGAGATTTAATTTGTTCTTTATTTCAGAAATTGGTGCAAAGTCCATCACTTCAAGCCAAGGATGACATGATGGTTGAGGCGATGCGACCATTTCTTGGCGAAGGTCTACTTACTGGTTCTGGTAAATATAAGTATATTCTCAGTTATAAATAGGATAGAAAACGAATTTACCGCGTGAAATTTGTAGGACCCGACGTTTCGGTGACGTTGCAGCCGCCGTTGTCTAGGGTAGACTGAAGAGCTGTCAGTCCGTTGTTTTGCGGGTAGGCCGCAAACCGCTGCCGCCACTGCGTAGGTTACAACGGTGGTGGGGGGCCGGGCTCGGAGCGCGGGAATTTTTAAAATCCGTCTTGCACACAACACTCACTGTATCCTGTTTTACGTCTTTGCGTTCGGCGTTCGGCGGCGGGAACATTTTAAGAAGAGGGTTCCACGTAGAAGAGAGTTTGTAGCCGTCATCTCTATTGAAGTTCTGAGTTCTTCTTATTTCAATGGCTTCCCGGATCATGCGAGGAAAGTAGAATTGTTCCTTGGATAGAACAATGGGATTTTGAAACTGCATCCAGTGGTTACTTCCGCTATCCAATATATGTTCGCAGATCGCCGATTTTTCTCGCTGAACGTTTTTAACCGCTTTGATGTGTTCTGTCAGTCGCGTGGCTATGGGCCGTTTCGTTTGTCCAACGTAGGCTAGACAGCAGCTGCATTCGACTTTATACACACCCGGGGTTTGCAGTGGTATTACATCCTTTACAGGCCTCAAACGTCGGGTCCTACAAATTTCAC